>JAVDBV010001117.1:0-26384 GCA_032619315.1 Piper longum
ATATATATATATATATATATATATATATATATAACATATAAATGAGGTGCGTCTTATGGAGGGAGAGTATTTCTTGTAATTAGACCCATATTATGAAAGCAAGAGAAAGATTTTCTGAATCATATTATAATATTAATATATGTAAGCCCTGCAAAGCCCATCGGTGGCCCATTATCCAAAATCCAAATCTTCTTCCTCGGCAGCCCATCAGGCCAATCCCGACGTCGGAAGCCAATCGACTCCAGAAATCGACGGCGCAAGCTCTAAAACCACCACCCTCCGCCTTCTCCGCCGGCGACGTCTCAGCCGCCTTCTCAGTTCGCCTCCGATTACCAGATGTCTCAGGTCTTACCGTCATCCCTCCTTATTTTGCAATTTTTTTGATTCTTTTTTCCTTCTTCTTTTTTATAGAAATGGTCTTCTTGTTGCGATTTTAGGTAATCATTCGTAGAAATTTTACTTGATTGATTGTTCTTGTGATGTTTTTTTTTTTAGAATGTATGGTTATGGATGTTCTGCGCGGCGGATTAGGGTTTCTATTGATTTGTATTTTTCTTTTTCATGATTTCTCTTTTTAATTTTCTTTTGGTGATAAATGGTCTTTTTATTGCAATTTGGGCAGTTTGTTGGGATATTTTTTGAATTTTTACTTGATTGATTGTTCTTATGATATTTAGTTTTTCGATTGTATGGTTATGGATGATGGAAGGTCTATTGTTATTGTTGCGGGCAATTTGATGGTCGATTTGTGGGAGATTTGGTCTTCTAATGTGAATGGCGTTCTCTTGCTTTTGCAGGTTGATAATCGCAATTCTTCTGCGGCCAAGCGTGCCCGTACCGATGGTATTTGTTTTTGTTTATGTAGTTTTGTGGGTTTTGTTCTTGAATGTGAGAAGGGTTAGATCTGTTTGGAATTGTTCTGTGCTGCTGTCTTGGGTACAAAACCAGAGGGATATGTCATTTTGAAGATTGATGATAATAATAATAGTTTGGTGTATTTTTTATCTGGAAAAGTGGTTGGTTGATTTACTTGATTTGCTTGGTCGATGTGCGTGTTTAGGTAACCGTAGGGAGGATGATTGGAGGTGTCCCAGCTGTGGGAATCTCAATTTCGCATTTAGAACTACGTGCAACATGCGTAACTGTACTCAGTCTAGACCTGCTGAACATAACACTGTAAGACTACCTCTCTTTCTTTTTTTTACTTTTCTTTTAGGCCCTGATTTACTCTCAAAACCCAAGATTTGTGAGGCATATTGCTAAGGTTTTTAGGTCTTGCTCTTGTTTTCTTTGAAATATTCAACAACTTTCCTATTTGTTGTAAATAGTTATCGTGGTCATCTTTTATAAAGGTTAATTTTTTTTGGTTTATACTGTCTCTAATAACTGGATGGTGATCTTTCCAGAAGCCTTCAGTGAAACCCATACAAGTTCCGCCAGCTTACTCTTCTTCTGCTGGATATATGGGTTCTGGTGTGCCTTCTCCAATGTATCTTGGAGGGTCAGCATATGGTTCTTCTGTTTTCAATGGTTCTTCCATGCTGCCACCATATAATCCACCGTTTTCTGGTGGATCAGGATACTGTTATGATTACAACAACCGTATGTCCATGGGCAGCCCTTATGGATTACCATTTTCTGGTCCATCTCCTTACTCTGGTGCATCAGCATTAGGAAGTGGTATTGTTTTATCTTTTGACCTTGTTGTTTTAGTATCATTAAATTCATCGAGCTTTTGTCATGCCACCCATAGTTGTGATGCAGGAGCATATATTATAGGAATATGCTAAATTTATAATTTCTTTTATAATAAGGCATAATATTAATTGCCTTTAGGATTTCTTTTGCACCAATTTTTTACCTTGTTTAGGATTTCTTTTATATTAATTAACTGCTTTATGTAGGTTATTAGTGATATTGTAAATAGAGGATATAATAGCATCAATGTGAAGGTGTTTTGATGAATTGTATTGGGTCTTCGTGCTGGGTTTTCTCCTCTCTTGATTTGTTCAACTAATATTACCCCCTTTTGTCTATTTCTCCCTAGTTATCCTACATTAATTGGCATCAGAACCGAAAGATCTAATCATGAGGTTCTTTTATAATCCACTGTTTCCACAATTATCATCTCCCAAATAAAGGAATTTTTTTTCTTGTTAGCAGTTGTTGCCTTCCATCAATTTTTTTTTTTCAAAAAAATAAAGAAACTTCAATAAAAAAGAAAATAGGAAAATTGAAATGCTTTTGAGATTTCCACCATGGATTTTTACTCTCTTTTGGGATTAAACATTACATTATTGGATCGAATGATTATAATTACTCAAAATTATTCAGAAGAATTATAGCGTATTCAATGAGAAAGGATGCTAGCTCTTCAAGAAATGCAGATTTTTATCATGGGCTTGCACTACTAATGTTCTTCAAGATTAAAATATAAGTACCTCTCAAGGGAGCAGTGAAGATGATTTTTATGAAAAATCTTGTGAATCACTTGATACGACACACTTTGACACATCTTTGGAGTAATTGCCAAACTATATTGATCCTTTTTATTACATGCAACCTTTAGAAAATTCTCAAGCTGTTATTCGTAGCTTTATTCTCAATGCTCGGATTTCTTGCAATTGGGGAGATTGGATTTCACCCTTATCAATCACATGCAAGTTTAAAGTTCAATGTATATGCATGACTTTCCTTAAGTATTAGATTAAAGTTGTAACATTGAAATGTCTTGATCATTTGTAACTACAACTTCTGCTGCTTCTACAACTTTAGATTTCGTATTTGAGGTCAAATTATTTTAGAGTGCATATATTAGAAATGTGCTAGATTTAGAATTCTTTTGTAATAAAGCATAATATTTATTATGAAGTAATTGCTTGACTATTTCTACATCTTCTTCTTCTTATTCTTCTACCGGATGCCCTAAGGGTGTTGAGGGCATAGACCCTAAATTAGGATCCATGCGATTACAAATAGCAAAATTTTTATAACTTCGGTTATTAATATTATTATAAATAGAGGAAGCAACATCAATTTAGTAGATGTTTTGATAAATTGAATTGAGTTTTTGTGGTTGGTTATCTCCCCTCTTGAATTGTTTGACTAATATTCTCCCCTTATGTCTATTTCTCCCTAGTTATCCTACATCAAGTTGTTGATTAGATCACGCTTTTTTGTTTTACTTGTTGCTTGTTCAGGTGGGATGTATGGAATGCCTCCATTAATGGATAGATATGGGCTGGGTTTTCCAATGGTTCATACTGCCATGGTAAATAAATGGGACTTGCAATTTTTCTTTATTGCATAATATATGAGCTTGTCATGTGAAATTCTTTTGTTCCATGGCTTTGTCTAGACTGTAATTCCTGTGAATGTAGTTTGCATGTCGAAAATTTTCTAGTACGATATGAGTTTTTTTTTTCTCTTTCTTTTCTTTTTTTTTTGTGATTTTTAGCGGCACAACTTTTTCACAGGGAGCCAGACCGGCAGCATTTGTAGATGATAGTTCTCTCAAGAAATCCACTGGTACTAGTTGTTCTTTGAATGGTGCTTTTCATCCTCATACTTTGTGGAGTCTGTTATTTTTTGATGGATTGACTTATTATGGTCATCATCATAGACAATGGCCGTGATGGTGACTGGGTTTGTCCAAAATGTGGGAACAACAACTTTTCTTTCAGAGCTGTTTGTAACATGAGGAAGTGCAATACCCCAAAGCCCGGAACACAGGTTTGTGATGGATCATATGTCTTCATGATAGATAATGTTCATTTTTTTCTGGAGCTGTTGTTGTTTGATCTTCTGTGTGGCTTTTTATATTTTATTTATTTTCCTTTTCAAATCTAAGAATTTGTTTGTAGTTTGGAAAGGTAATGTTGTTTCTGTTTTGTGATAATGTATAGACGAAGATACTCTTTTATGTTTTCTATGATCCATTTAGTTTTTGATTGAGGATGTAATTCATTGCTTGATTATTTGTTATTGCTCTATAGATGGAAAAAGATCTGCTTTGTAACAAATGATGTAAAATGTATAAGAAAACAGTCTAATTCTTATGTTGAAAATTATGAATTGTTGCCTTTTCTTTTCTTGTGCCTTTTCTTTTCTTGTGTTGAAAATTATGAATTGTTGCCATTTTATTCCTTAAAAACTGATATGAGGTTTTTTTTTTCTATGTAAAATAACCATACTTATGTGAAACCTCTTTGTGAAGACGAGAAGTTTATATATAACTCATTTGTTTACCTTTAAGAAACAAATATGATTATTTATGACCACTAAGCATTTGAGTCTTGATGCAGGCTTTAAAACCAGAAAGTGGAAAAGGCTCAAGTAAGTGTTTTATAACTTTGTGTGTGTGTGGGTGGGTGGTTGGGGGGGCAGATGGGATGAGGTGGAGGGAGAGGTTTAGTCATTCAACTGTGGAATGGGCTTTTATTTTATTGCTTATTTGAAGGGCTCAGATTTTATGAAAGATATAAGGATTGAGCTTGGCTAAACTTTAGCTGATTGAACAGGCTTTATTCAAAATCATTATCAATTTTGCAGAGACAAAAACTCCAGAAGGAAGTTGGAAATGTGAGAAATGCAGCAACATAAATTACCCATTTAGGACTAAGTGCAACAGACAGAACTGCGGTGCAGAAAAGCCCACTGAATCAAGCCAACCTCAGGGGCTGACATCTGATGAGGAAGAGCAGGTTGGTCATAGATTTTGTTATGTTTATTCATACTTATGTTTATTCATACTTTTTGTTTTGTTTCCTCTTTGTGGACAGACTAAGTTCATCTTCAATAAAAAAATGCTTGACGTCTTTATGTTTCTGCATAATTTTACCTTGTTATACTTAATGGGTCTTTTATTAATTTCATCACTGTATCCTGTTCCAGTGAGTACTAGGACCATGTTCTGGGTTTTTGGCAAACGTCCAGAGTCATCGTCAGGTGATGTTTGTGGTGTCTGAAAAAGTCAGTTTTGTGTCAACCTCCTAATGCTGCCAATATCAAGTCAAGTCAGCTGTTTCATGGTTTGTGTTAAGTTCTATTAGCTGTGTGATGACTTATTTAATCCTTTCTTAGAGATTAGTTTGTAGATTGTGTAACCTTTGTTTATTGTTTTAAGCTGATTCAGCAGTAGGGTCAAAACATAAAAAATGGTCTGAAGTATGTTCTTGTTGATGAGTCATGAATGTAAAGAGGTCCTCCAGCGTTTGGCGGTCATTTTTTACACAAACCTTCTATTCAAAATACCCAAGAACTTTATAGGTGAAATTTCCCTACTGTTGTCATCCGTGGGTGGTGAAAGCTTTGAATGGTAAAGAGATGGGGTTGTGTGCGCGCGTGCATGTGGGTCTGCATGGTGCATGTGCACTGTCAAATTGTGTATGGTTACACATGCTGCACTGGGGCGCGTTAGTCCCTTTCTTGATTGATTGGTAAGCCAGTGCTATCCTGTGGTTGATTTGAAGCTGGTATGGGTCATGTGTATCAATTTATTGCTGCTGGAAACTGTATGGGGTTAATGTTTATATACCAAATTGTTATTTTTTGGAATAAATGCTTCACTTCTGTAACTCCTTCGTAAGTTAGGTGTGCTTTCTGTAGCCGAGGCTAGGTCATAGATGTGTGCTAAACCAGAATAAGGTTTTTGATTGAGCCAGTAAGTCCGCGTAGGGGGCATCAGCTATGCGTGTATCTAACTCAGATGATCACGCTGCATTGCTTCATTTTAATTTGCTGCATCTGTTTTTCAGTTTTACCTCATATATTGCATTATGATTTCTCCTGTTTGTGTTTGGCACAAAATTCTTGCCAATGCCTTTGTTTACATGGGCACTGAGATTATTCTCAGTCCCCAAGTTTAGGCGGCTAAGATTCACTGATTGAACCTGTACTTGGCCCATCTGAATATGCAGACTCCAAAATTGTGGTAAGGCTTAATCCTTATCCTTAGGCAATTTGTGATTAGGTGATGATTTTTTTTTTCTATTTTCGGTTGATAATTTTTCCTTATTAATGCTTTCTGGCACTTTATAAGGCCCACATCCGACACCAACCAGTGTTTGATAATTTTGAGATTTTTTTTAATAAAGAATATTAGTTTCAACTGCCCATCAACATTTCTTGGTGCGATTCGATGGGGACAGAATCTGACTGTTAAGAAAGTAGAATATTTTTTATTTTTTTAATTTTCTTGGTCGCGAGTGGAAGCAAAGTGTTTTTCATAAATAAACAAATAAATGCAATATCTTAAGATTCTTGGATCAAATGTCAAAAACCGAACCGGCTTTTGCATGAGCTTGGTCGTAGAAGAGCGTTTGCCGTACATTCTTGTTGCATATTTCTTTCTGTTCTAAGCGAAAGAGCTACTGGTTTTTATTGCACCTAGTTTTTTACATCTACACATTCTATAATATTATTATGAGCTTTTTATTAGAAAAAAGTGAATATTTTTTGATATTATCATGTTGTTGGAAAATAAGCCAAATAACCATAGGGTAAAAAACATGAATTGTTTAAATTACCCTTATTTAAAAATTAGAACATATTAAACCTAACAAAACTGTAAAAAGATGTATTTAAAAAAAAAAAATCAAAGGAGAGGTTGGCAGGCGCTTCTCATATTGAGGTGGCCGACACAAGGGGCGGCCACAGCTTCTCACCCCAGGCCTCTTTTAGCTGCCTAGGCTAGGTTTGGCCTTGGGCGGCTGGTTGTAGCCTGGCTAGATTGGACCTTGGGGTTATAGAATCCGGTGCCCCGGGTTACTGCAGAACCAAGGTTACTTTAATTAAAAATATTTTTAAAATTTTTTTAAATGATGGTAGTTTCATCATTATAATCAAATTTTCTTTTGTTTAGTAATTATATCATATTTTTCTATTGTCTGGTAATATAAAAAAATTTCCCCCTTATTTTGGGGCAAAAAGGTGTATATTTATATTAGGTTCTCTAGTTATTTTTCTTTGCTGTTGATGTTAAAAAGAAAAAAAGAAAGTTAATTGAATCTGAAGCCTTCTTCTACCTCGGCTTCAAAGCCACATTTAAACACCCATGCGGAAGGTACTGCAACATATGCTACTTTTCCAGGAAGCTCCAGTTCTTTTTGATATGTTGACGTGCCAAGGTTGGCAGAACTCTTTTTGCTTGAGAACAGAGGTACCTTTGGTGCAATCCCCACCGGCCATGCATTTGGTAATTGGCCTCTAAAGTATTTCATATTGTTGGGTCATGATCAGCACGAGATACCTGCCTCTTTAAATATTACTTTTTTCTGTTTTTTCCCCCCATTTCATAGTGTCATTACATCTTGAGCATGTTCTCTCTTGATCAAAGAAGTGTTGTTTTTTAAAAAAAGAAAAAGGATAAAAATAACTTACACTCACTCTTTTGTACAAGTATCATTTGCATCCATGTAAATTAAATAATCACTTATGCCCCCTATTTGTAAAAGATGATCACTTCCACCCCGTTTAATTATTTTTCCTTAATGATGTGACAAATTAGGACTCATCATCAAAAAGAATATTTTAGTATTATATTTTCTTAATTTATTATTGTATTGATTAAACATAAATATATACTCTAACACTAATATTGGTGAGTTGTTAAATATTTATGATTTGACAAATAAATAATTTGATGATATGGCAAATTCAAACAAATCGGGAAAAATATATACTTCAGCATCATTTTTTCAAACGTAAAAATTACTTGCACCTTTGAAGAATGGATCTGTTAGGTCCCTCAAATTAAAATTTAATCCAACTTTGGGCACATCATTATTATTTAATTATTTATTAATACTTTTTTATTTAATTAATACATAATAGGTTAGGTAAATAGTATTAAAATATATATTTCTTTGATAACATGCCAAGTTTGCCATGTTATTGATTTAAAATATGGTCCGATTTAGACTACATTATTAATATTTAACCACTCACTAATTGTCTGATTCAAAATTTAAGGGGTGTAATATGATGCCCGAAAACAAGGGGTGTAAGTGACTTTTTACTTTAAAAGAAAATTGTACATCTCTGCTAGCTCTGCTTATTTGCAAGATAGAAAACAAGTGGTGTCATATGGTGGATAATTTTTTTGGAGGTTTAATATTAGCTCAAACTGATAGAAGGATATATCGGCTTAATTTGAATCTAATCGTCCATCCCAAATCACATGTCACATATTGTATAGAATTATTTCCACCATCTAATTATCTTTGTAATAAAAATCTCCACGTATTAATTTGAACTTGTGGGGTATTATCAGCCCCAGCTGATATTTACTTCTTCATAGGGGGTATTTCGTGTGACAAATTGAACACCTAACCGACACTTGTTGATATATTTATATATAAAGGACTCGTCCACACCTTGGTGACTGTGAATTTTATAAATGAGGATAGGATGAGGCATGTGTAGGGTGAGGATGAAGCCAATCTCGTTGGTAGGGTTCGGGAGGATCCAATCCATGCAAGTTACGCATCAATTCTTGCACGCCCAATGCGCTTTTGGTTCCTATCCACGTGATCAAAGAGTGTGATAAGGAAATCTCCTTCTGGTTGTAACTTAGCACTCTATACGTTGTAAAAATTATAATCGGATGTTGAATTAAATTAAAAGGAAGTTATTGAATCGAACTATAAGAAAGTTATTGAATCAGATTAAATTATAAAAAAAAATTGACAAAAATTAGTTCACTTAAATTCTTCAAAATCAGTGGATTATTAATCATATTATTTTGATATAATTTTGATATTATAACATGTATTATATTTTAAGTTATTTTTTTATATTTTTTAGATTTATTTTAAAATTATTATTATTTTTTTATTCTAGTCAATTTTTAATTTACTTATTATATTATATTCGCATGGGATTGATGAAGGGCACTTATCTACGACAATGACCTGGGTAGAAAATTTAGTGCAATTTTTAGGTATGCGTTCATGTGAGAGGGCACGTGTGTACTTATTTGGTCATGATAGGAGTTCCATTATTGCTGATCTTCTTGGCATGGTCAACTACTCAAGCTCTTGATTTTGTTTGTAAGAGGCCAATCACAAGTCTTTAAAGTTATGGAGTTTTTGCTAATAAATTGAGTAATACTTATCCTTTTTTTTTCTGGCCAATTTTATCTTCCACTTTTAAGTTATTTGAACTCATAAGAGACCAATCAAGGGGTTTGGCTGCTAATTGAAGCTACTAATTTGATTAGTAATGGAGTTAAAAAAAGATTAGTAATGGTTAATTACAGCTCTTTCAAAGTTGTGGGAAATTGCTAATGATAAATGTGTATTTTGGTAATATGTAATGATGATTTAAATCGAATGGCTAATGGTAATTGTAAATTTTATATATATTTTTTTCTTTCCCAAGTGGTTAATGGTGTTTAATTCTTGAAATATTTAGTTTTTTTATCATATTTTCAGGGATTTTTATTAGTTTAATTGATTTTATTTATTATTAAGAGTTAATTAATTATTTATAATACTACTCTTACATGATAATATAATAATTTTTGTGTAAAAAAATTGTTTGACTATAATTTAGGAGAGGTTGAACTTTTGAATTCGTCAAAACTAGTTTTATTTTAAATTACTATTTTTTTAAACAAGTAAACGTCATGGACCTCTTGGTAAATAAATAAATAATTGAGGAGTTTATAGCAATTTCCGATAAAATAAAGTCTCAGTTTCGGCTTCTTCCTCCTCGCTCCATCTCAAATCGCCACCGCCGAAGAACTCCGTCGAGTCGATTTTCCGATGTGGGTAGTAGGTTTGAGGTGGTGTTGGGAGTGAGGGTTTGAGGGAGTGAGAGGGCGATGTCTTTGAAGAGCAGAGGGGGAGATGGGTGGTCCAGGGGTAGTGCGGTGTCGAGGAACTGGGCCTTCTTTCTCTGCCTCGGCAGCTTCTGCGCCGGACTTCTCTTCACTAACAAGTCTGGATCAGTTTTTTTTTTTTTTTTTCTTTTGGGGGAATATTTTTTTTATAAGTGTTTTTTTTTTTTTGCTGAACAGTTGGATTGTGATGCAATGTGTTGATTCTGATCACTAATTTGAGATAATTGAGGTGGTATTGGATCTTTTTTTATTTTGAAGTGTTTTTGTGCTGAAAAATTGAATTGTGATGTAATGTGTTGATTCTGATTGCTGATTTGAGATGATTTAGATGGGATTGGATTTTTTTTTTGTTAAAGTGTTTTTTTTTGGCGTGTTTTTTGTGCTTTGAAGTTGAATTTTGATGTCATGCGTTGATTCTCATTGGCATATTGAAATGCTTGAGATGGGATTGGATTTTTTTTAAGTGTTTTTTTGTGGTATGCTTTTTTGTTTGGAAGTTGAATTTTGATGTAATGTGTTGATTCTGATCACCATATTGAGATAATTGAGATGGGATTGGATATTTTTATTTAATTTGTTTTTATGAAAAAATTCTGCTTAGTAGTAACTGATTTGAGAAATATGTTGACTGGGATAAAAAATTTTAAGGATTAGGTAACTAGTATTTGATTTTTCATTTTGAATGGAGAAATCAATTAAAACATCATTTTGGTGTGTTTTTGTGATTGTAAAATGTAATGTTTTGATTCTGATTGCCAAATTGTGATAATTGAGTCGGTGGGAGGATTTACTATTATTATTTTTTTGGGGAGAAATTATGATGTTTTATGAAATTTTTGTGTCTTGATTCTGTGTAGAAGTAGCTGATCTAAGAAATCTGTTGATTCAAAGAAAAAATTAAGTGTTTGTGAAATATGTGGAACTAGGATTTGACTTCAATGAAATTTTTAACCTTTGATTATGCCAAGATTGAAGTTGCAAGCTTGATATGAATTATATTCTTGAAATGAGCAACCTGCTCCTGTACTGATTTGTTCTGACGGTTCTGTGCTTTTAGTTGCTTTTTATCGACAGTATTTGAAAAAAGTTGCTGTAATAATGGTGGTTTGCTTAATCATGTGAATTGTCTTTTGACCTCAGAATGTGGGCTGTACCTGAACCAAAAGACATACTTAGGAAACAGGAAGTGGATAGTGAAAAGTTGAATCTAGTCTCTGATGGTTGCAACCATAGATCGGTGAGTGGTTTTTTTGAATCAATTTTTTTTATGAATTTTTAAATTTTATGGTTGGTGTTTATTTTTTTGGTATTCTGAGATAACCTCTTGCTATCTGAAGAATATGAAGAGAGAAAGAAAGGATATCATGGGAGAAGTATCGAAAACTCATTATGCCATACAGTATGCCCTTTTTTCATGGAAGTTCTTAGTCTATGATATGCAAGTTTGTTTTAGTGATGCACTACTTAGTGTTGAAGAATGGTGCTAATCGAAATGCAGGACACTGGATAAAACAATTCCCAACTTGGAAATGGAATTGGCTGCTGCAAGAGCTGCACAAGAGTCTATATTGAATGGCTCTCCTACCTCAGAAAAACTACCTGATGTTGATGCTAATGTCAAGCGGAAATATTTAATGGTTGTTGGAATAAATACTGCCTTCAGCAGTCGGAAAGGAAGAGATTCGGTTCGGTCTACCTGGATGCCTCAAGGTTTAAATGTCCTGTGTTATTTTCTCCCTTGTTGCCTCCTTGTGGTCTCTTTTTTGCTATTTCCCTATATACTAATAGACACTAATTCAATAAAACACTATTCTGAGTTTGTTGAATGTAATTTAGGAGAAAAGAGAAAGAGGTTAGAGGAAGAGAAGGGCATCATCATTCGGTTTGTCATAGGCCACAGGTGAGCATAGTCATGTTTGGGGGAGGTTTAAAATAAATTGCACTCAAATTATTGGGCATAAATGGTGCAGTGTGCTTATTAATTTAAGTGTACATCAATACCTGCAGTGTGAACTTCTAGTTGCAATTTTTTTTCAAAATGGGAACTTTGTTAGTGGTTATTACATAGTTCAAATTATAGAGAGAAATTAACTGTTCAAGTATATCTACTTTTTACATTGTATAGCAGCATAGGAAGTTCACTTAAGTGGCAAAAACATTTAGCCTTTTTTGTTTTCTTTCCCTGTGAAGTTCTGCTCTTTACTTGAAATCTGCTTTTCTAGATGGTTTAATTTTCAACTTCTTGCTCCAACAACTAGAATGTTATGAGATTATATATGCAATTGGGCTATATATGATGGTGTTTTTGAGGAAATTAAGGTTGTCTTCTATGCTTAGCACCTTCCATTATGAGCATTATATTTTACCTTGATGTGGTAGCCGTGAATAGTTAATGTAAAGAAATGAAAATTTTGTTCTTCCCCAATCTTCGAGCTATGCTCTCTGAAGTTCACATTATCAAGTTTTATCATGTTTAATTTAGTTGAATTTGATTTTGCAGTGCTACCGCAGGTGGTATTTTGGATAAAGCAATAGAGGCAGAAGATAGTAAGCACAGAGATTTTATGAGGCTTGTAAGTCTTTATTTTCTTTTTCATTGTCTTCATTATTAATTTTCAGACTTTAACTGATCATGTTTATTCATCCCTGGAATAATCAAAAGTTCACAGGTTGGTAGTTCCATTGCTCAAGTGCATATCAGCTGTCCCTTGTTCAAGCTGTCAGATACCAATGAAATTTCTAAAAGACTTCCTAATGATCTTATTTTTCTCATCTGGCCTGATAATTTAGGAACACGTCGAAGGATACCTTGAATTGTCGGCTAAGACAAAAATATATTTTGCAACAGCTGTGTCTACATGGGATGCAGACTTCTACATAAAGGTTGACGATGATGTGCATGTTAATATAGGTGATTCTTATCCCCTCAAAAGCTTTTTAATTGTTACATATTTTTGGGGTTCATATTTTTTAGATGAATTGACCTATACAAGGTAATCTCAGGCATATGCATACTAGTTGGCAAGTGACTGATGTTGTACAATTAGAGTCTAAGTGTAACACATATGTTTGGAAATCAATCCAGTGATTCATGTTAATGTAGTGTTGCCAGCCTGGTTCAGCTGGGCTAAGGTGTGGAGATGATGATTAGTGTCGTGTTTTGTATGTATTGTACTTGTTATTCTCGGTCATTGATGTTATCATGTCAGTGGTTCAGTCAACTTTTATTGTGCTGATTTCTTATTCATGTGTAGAAAATACAATAATTTTTTTAACAGACAGGAATTTTGGTCTTTAATTTTTGTAGCAACATTGGGAACAACATTGGCTAGACACCGTTCAAAGCCTCGGGTGTATGTTGGATGCATGAAATCTGGGCCAGTTCTTGCCCAAAAGTAGGAGATCAAATAATTATATGCATCAATTATATGTTAAATTGTCTGTGGAAATTCGTTTGATTTTGTTAAATGTGGCAGAGGAGTAAGATATCATGAGCCTGAATACTGGAAGTTCGGTGAGGAAGGAAACAAATATTTTCGCCATGCCACTGGCCAACTTTATGCAATATCCAAAGATCTGGTGACATACATATCAAATAATCAGTAAGTCTGTTTTCACTTGTCTGCTGTAAAGTTACATCGAAAAAAATGCTCACTAGTTTGATCTAATGTCAGGCATGTACTCCATAAGTATGCAAATGAGGATGTTTCTTTGGGATCATGGTTTATTGGGCTAGATGTTGAACACATAGATGATCGTAGATTATGCTGTGGTACACCACCTGGTAAGTTTCAGAATGCCCCCTTGGTTATTACTAGCTGAGGGCTTGTTAGAGAAAGTTGCAATAATTAGTCGACATCATTTCTAACCCTTCACTTGTCTGATTTTGTAAATCGTTTTCATTATTGAGCATTTAATCAACAGTATAGAATTTCATTAATATGAATCATGGATCATCATCTCTCATTCTTTGAAGTTCTTTAGGGATTTTTGTCTGTCGAAGAAGAAAGGGAAGTACTAAAATTATTCAATAACTCATGATTGTATGCAGTTTGTTAGAAATTATGATAGAGATAGGAAAGATAGGTATAAACTGTACTAAGACAGTAATAGACATAAGAAATAGGAATAACAAACTGCATACAATAATCATATGTGACAGCACATATAAGAATCAAATTGTTTCTAATCCAATCTTTACTAAACAGAAGCGGTCAATAGAGTCTATTGAGTACCTCTACACTCCCCCTCAAGCTCTGAGTGATAGTCACGCAAGCAGAGCTTGCCCTGGAGCTTTGAGTGTCTAATTCTTGGAACAGCTTTTGTTAAGATATTAGCCAGCTGTTGTTTGGTACCTATGTGATTCAAGCAAATAGTTCCATCCTTCACCTTTTTTCGAATATAGTGACATTCTTTTTCAATGTGTTTAGTCTACTCAAGGAACACAGGGTTGGTGGCAATGTGGATGGCTGCTTGATTATCACACCACAAATCCGTGGACACACACACTTGAAAGCCCAATTCCCCTAACAAATGTTTCAACCACACAAGTTTTGTAGTTGATTTTGCCATGGCTCGGTATTCAGCTTCAACACTCGATCTAGCTACCACATTCTACTTTTTACTCTTCCATTTGGCCATGTTTCCTCCTAAGGCTATGCAATACCCACTTGTAGATCTTTTGTCATGGGAGGAACCTGCTCAATCTGAGTCAACAAAGTTGGGGGTGAGTATAATTGGTGTAAACCGAAAACCAAACTGAACCAAACCCGAATTAGCAATTCGGTTTGGTTCCGAAATAATTTGCTTCGATTTTTGGTTGGGCCGAATGACAATCGGAGCATATTTTGATATTTTGGTTTGGAACCGAACAGAGCCGAAATAACCAAAATGATTGAATTAACCGATTTTTTTAAAATATTCCAAAATATATATTTTATCTTAATTATTCTGAAATTATGATATTTATATGACTAAATTTTATTTATTTAATATGATATTTGGTTATATACAATTAAAATTACTTATTAAATGGTTATGTTCACTAAAATAATGATATAAACTCAATTAAATAATTAAACAATTTTTTTTTATAACTTATATGGTGTTATTCGGTTATATGGCTACCAAACTGAAATAATTCGGTTCTCTGGTTTGCTTCGGGTTGGGTTTGGTTGCGAAATTTGGAGATCGAGTGGAGTTTGGCTAATTCGGTTCGGTTCGAGCGAATGCTCACCCCTAAACAATGCATTGTACATCTAGTAATTGCTTATGCTTCCTGTAAAATAGCTCTTTGCTAGGTAAACTCTTCAAAAATGTTAATATCCTCATTACTATAGCACCCCAATTCAGTTCACCCACGAACCAAATTGAAAATGCTACCGGCGACCGAACTATTCGCTAATCTACTTAATTCAGTCAAGCCAACCCGGATCTACCCTTAACATCTTAAGATGATGATGCAAACATTCAATGCATGAATGAGATGTTTAGGCTCTAGCATGGTTTTAAATGAATGATATGATATCCATATTCAAAACAACAAAACCCATTAAAAATTTGACAACTAGCAACTTTTAAAACAAAATGATACAAACCTAAAACATAGATAAAACACTTCATTTCTTCACAACATTGACATCATAACAATTTTATCTTTTGAGTCGGATCTTAACCCCATTAGCTCGTTCTGTTCAATTATATGCATAATAGCTATCATACACAGATCATATCATGATTTCACATAACCTTTCCTGCAATAAAGCATTGTATTCACAACCATTCACAATAATTCATCACATCACATTTTTCATTTCATTCAGCAGGTACATCTGTGCATGTTGCATTGCTCCTCCTCTGTAGTCCTGACAATGTTCAGTCATTCAAGTTCTCACCTACATATATATTAGGAAAAGTTAATAATAAGTGTTATTGGTTTAGAAATAAAGGAATAATCAAATTGGCACATAAAAGATGACTCTCATGTTAAATAAAATCAATTATCTGTACTTTTGCATTAGAATCACTCATAAGGATACTAATCAGGAGTCGTAAGCCTCGGCTTGCACAACGTCCCATTATAACTTGTCTTATGCCTCAGCATTTTCATACTATCGCACGCTTGGGAAATCCATTACACTAAAGCCCATGACATCCTTTGTATAACTCTTAGTCCTAAGCACAAATGCCGAGTATTCTCAGGCTGGCGCTTTTAGTATTCTTTGAATCTACAAGTCTGGACATGCATTCCATTGCAGTACCCCCATAATCCTCCACACTTATCCAGGTTTGAAGAACTCAAAATGTGGTGTTGTCAGGATCCCTTGGGAATAGAATGATTCGCTCACCAATCTAGAGCCTGCTTTGAGTGACACGTGCACCGTTCGTGGTACGTGTGAGTCGACTTTCCCCTTGTCTCACATTTTAATGGAAAATCGAGAAAATTATATATACATAGGTCTAGGTAGGGATTATAATATAGTAGGCCTGAAGACATCAATATTTAGATGAGTTTTCTAAAAAAAATCAAGTGATCTCATCCTCAAGGGTTATTAATCCGAAAATGCGTCCGACTAAATGACCCGTGTGGAGTGGGATACGATAAATCTACTACTTGACAAATCCGCTTACCTGTCAAATTAAATCACAATAAAATGAGAGTGTAAATCCATGAGCGAGTTCTAAATGGACCGACCTGGTAGAAGCTTCGATCATGTCCACGTGCCTAGGTGGGGAGCTCTTATTCCGTACCTACACATTAAATCTAAAAGCTAATGTCCAGTATTTAAATTATACATTCACAAATCCTAAATAACACACTCATTAGCCTTATTCACATCAAGTCGCATCATGATTTCCTAAATTACATTACAGTTAATTAACAATCATACTTAATTTACTTAATTAGTTCATTAGCATTTATTCAACACCATTTAAATCATACAAATTCATTTTATTCACAATCAAAATATTTTACCATTTCAATAAATCAAATCTTAACATGCTATGCTAATAATTATCAATTTTAAATAATTAGGTCAAGTTAATTATACCTCACGTCATCGACCAAAAAATAATTCTATGATCAAATATATATAAAAAAAACTAGCATGTTGTCATATACTCTGATAACTTATTTCTTATCATTTTTCTGACGTTATCATCATATACTCGTGTATACTTGACCCTCATCGTTCACAACAGATGGTCGGCCTTGGCTAAATATATGTGTCATGAAACTGACTCGACTTGAACCGATCCGAGAGCTGAAGTGAGTGGTTCGCTAATGTAAAACTCTGACTCGAGTCACATGTTTTACAATTACTATTTGTTGGTGAAGGTGTCTTAGGTCTTGCGTAAATTGATTGACAACATGATGTTAAAATTATAACATAAGTGTACGTGCCAAATTAAGTAATAAAAGTGATAAAAAAGTATTGTCCAATGAAGAATTAGTACTAGAGATTCTCAATTACTAAAACTAGTTTAATTAATTATACTTAAATGGAAATGAATTCAAAGAGTGATTAAATTATAAATTAAGATTAAATTAATCTAACATGCAATATTCAAGTCGAATATTAACTCTAAGACGACAAGCATAGGATTTTCAATTTCACCTATTGCTCTATATGATTAAAGTTTTAACTTTTACATATGAATTAGATATTTGGATCATTAACCACGAGAATTAATTATTCATAAGAATCTCCCGATTAATCATAAACTTATGACTTGTACCCAACTTCTATATTAATATAAAATTATATATGCAAAAGGATTCTTTAATTTCCGTGCTTAATAGTTACCTTGGAAATATGAGTATATCTCTATCTCATATGTAAGTCACCCAAAACAGATGAAGAAAAACTATTTTATTCAATGACAAATTTAATCTTTTTTGTCTTTAGACAAGATCAAATCTTTAGATTTAACAATAGATGGTTAATCTAATGACAACATTATTAACAAAATAAAATAGATGACCCAAAAACACAATCACATAAATAAAAATTTATAAACTTTATTAATCTATGTACTAGGTGCTATTGAAAATCCTAGAAAAGAATTTATTTCATTAAATATTCGACTAAATTCAAGAAATTCATATGTGATATGAAAGACATCATTTAATTACAAAGAAAAATAAATCAGAATAAAGAAAACTCTTTTTGGTAAAAAGTCTTCTTCTTCCAATTCAAATTCTTGGTCGTTCATTTTTGTCTTTCGTGCCGTCACCCGCCGTCAAAAGATATTCCCCTTTTTTTATAAAACCTTAATTAAGTTTGTAAATGATCTACCCAATATTACAAGTGAGGCCCACTAGAATTTTCAAAAATATCAAAATCCTGTTGCCAGCGCTTGAGCGCCCTGAATCCCAGCGCTTGAGCGCCCTGAATCCCAGCGCTTGAGCATTGGGTCTCAGTCACAATTTTTGTTTTCTTCACCATGGGGCCGGCGCTCAATCTCTCACATCCAATCTTCGGTTAAGGCATCAAGTTGTGCTTTTTGGCTCGAGTTCATCCCGAATTCGTTCCGGATCATTTTCTGACATTTATAACTTGCTAAAACAACATTAATTAGTACTTTTTACTTCAAAATCACAATGATTTCTCGCGTTATTAAATACCTAATAAATTCTTAAACTAATAAAATTGAAGTATAAATGACTTGAAACATGGCAAAAAATCAACATGAAATACAAAGAATAATAACTCATTTATAGGGTTATCACAACGTCCACACAGAATGAAATGTTTGACCTTCTCATTGTGAGATATGTAAATTTTCCAGCAATTCTCCTGTACTTCCCTTGATTTTTTAGTGGTTCTAGCTTGATAGACACTTCTAATGGTGTGTCTACTGCTTTCAGCTGTGTACAACCAGTTTCCTTCAATAGATCAGCCACATACTTCCTTTGTTTCATTAGAATGCAATATTGATTCCTGCTGACCACAATCCATAGAAAATATTGCAACTTACCATGGTCTTTAACATGTAGCTGAGGTTGCAACCATTGTTTAGTAGCCTTCCAGATATGATGATATCATTGACATAAACCATGAGGAAGTGAGGAGTTTGACCATAGCCTTTGCAACAAGTCGAGCCTTCAATTTGTCCATAGTCCCATCTGCTTCAGAGTTAATGGAATACACCCATTTGCAGCCAACGACCTTCTTCGCAGCTGGTAAGGGGCCTAATGTCCGAGTCCCTTTATTGTTGAAAGTTGTCATCTCCTCTTGCATGGCAGCCATCCATCT
Organism: Piper longum; assembly: GCA_032619315.1. NCBI lineage: Eukaryota > Viridiplantae > Streptophyta > Magnoliopsida > Piperales > Piperaceae > Piper > Piper longum. The sequence continues at coordinate 19,105 of JAVDBV010001117.1, forward strand.
TGGTGATGTCTGGCATCTTTCAAAGTGGCGGGAATACAAGTTGCTGCCAATGCCTTATGAAAGACGTGAGAGGAGGTTGGAACTATCCAGATGTAGTGCCATCTAGAGCTTGGTCATCAGACGTAGTGGGAATAGGTCTAGGCCAGCATTGATATGTAATTGGTGGATTAGAAAACCTTTGGATAGGTTGCAGTGGTGTAGCATCATTGACAATGATAGAAATGGGAGGATCAGCAAGATCATTGACAGCCATAGGAAGAGGAGGACCAAGACGAGAAGGATGTGAACACTAAGGAAATAAGGTTGGAACTTGAAGAAATAAACATCAGCTGAAATGAACAGCCCTCTGCGAATAGGGTCATAAAACCTATACCCTTTCTGAATCCTTGGATAACCTAAGAAGACACACCTAGTGGACTTGGAGGATAGCTTATTATGTAGAGGCAAAGCTATGCACAAAGCAAATGCAACCAAAGACTCTAGGAGGAAGGGAAGGAAGTGGACGATCTGGAAATAGAATTGAGAAAGGGATTCTATCGCCTATAACTAAACTAGGCATCCTTTTGATAAGTAGAACCCAGCTATCAGTGCTTCAAGCCAGTAAGTATTAGGGACAGACATGTTCGAGAGCAAACAACTAGTGATTTCTAAGAGGTGACAGTGTTTCTTCTGTGCCATCCTATTTTGTTGGGGAGTATAGGGACAAGAGGTTTCATGTAGGATGTCATTAGAATGAAACAAGGCCTGAAACTGACTACAGTTATACTCTAGAGCATTGTCAGACCTGAATATTTTTAGTGTAGTAGAATGTTGAGTTTTGATTTCATTTAAAAATTGCTTGGAAGTATCTAAGACTTCTGCTTGATTGTGTAGTAAAAATAGAGAAGTCATTTGATTGAAATCATCAATAAACAGTACATAATCCTTGAAACGAGAAGCAATTGATACATGCAATGGATCAAATGGTGACTTGGGAGAAAACTAGTTCTAGGATGCTTAGATAATTGACAAGACTCGCAATCAAGAGATGAGATGGAATGAAGAGATGGAACTAAGAGCTTTAACTTAGATAGACATGGATGCCCTAATCGACCATGCCATTGAATAGCAGATGATTGGAAAATGTGAACCACTGCAGTACTTCCATAAGGCTTCTTTATTTACATGAAATAAAGAACATTCCTATTACTGCCACGATCAAGCTCCTTATGACGAACCACATCTTGAAAAACACAGATTTGTAAAGAAGGCAAACTGTCTAGTGAACTACATAGTTATGTACAGATAGAAGACTGGTAGGAAAAACAGGTACAAGCAAAACATCTTCAAGGCACAAGTTGTGAGTGAGTTGGACTCATCCTCGACCCAAGACAGGAGAAGAACTCCCATCAGCTGACAGTATTTTCCTTGGTGGACGAAAAACAGTAAATGTGGAGACCTGATTAGGATTACCAGTCATATTGTCCAAGGCTCCGGAGTCAATTAGCCATGACTAATCATTGACAGAATCCTTGGAAGAGAGACAAGCCTTTGCGGCTGTGGATGGAGAGTTGTCTCTGTGTGCCAACTTCAGCAGGTGTTCAAAATCTTCATGGGATAAAATCACGATATTGCTAGAAGGTGGAGGATTGACCAAGGTTCTCCCATTGGAATTTGTCCCAGGTAGTTTAGCAGGTGTAGAAGTTGAGGAGGATGACGGTTTCATCCAATCAGGTTTACCATACTTATGCCAACATTCTTCCTCCACATGGCCAGGAGTGCAGCAAAACTCACAAAACCTATCATCACGACTTGCTGTCCTCCCTGCTCTCTCTCTACTTATGTAGCCTCTACCTCTCCCTTACAAAGAGTTTGAGGGAGGGCGCATAGAAGTGACCAAGGCAGTATTTTCAAGGTCATCTGATGATTCGAGCTCCATAGGGATACGAGATAAGTGAGTGAAGGTAACATTGAGGGAGGAAATATCTTCACCAAATAAAAACTGGTTCTTGGAGGAGGAATAAGGAGGATCCAAGCTGGATAAAAAAGAGAACCTTTAGTTGTTCTCCCTGTCGTTGCCAAGTCTCCACATCCTAAGAGTGGGGCTGATAGAGATTCAACTCTTCCCATCGACCTTTGGCATAGTTTGAGGGGAGGGCGCATTGAAGTGACCTATGCAGTATTGTCAAGGTCATCTGATGATTCGAGCTCCACATGAATACAAGATAAGTGAGAGAAGGTAACATTGAGGGAGGGAATATCTTCACCAAATAAAAACTTGTTCTTGGAAAGACTTCAATGATCTACCTTGCTTCTTAATGCAAATGAGCTCACTTAACTCGTAAATGCAATTAACTTTCTTGTCAGAGGCATTAGAGTCTCAGACAGATGCAAAGATAGCATATGCTGTTTTCAGAAGCACCACATCAGCACTTATATTCGGCTCCATGCTATTCGAGAGCCAACTAGGGACCTGTGCATCTCCTCGTATCCACTTTGAATCAACCTCCTTAGGCTGCACATCTTCATTATAATGCAGCCTGTCTTTTGAGAGGAGAAATGTGGTAATAGCAGTGGACCATGGCAAGAAGTTGCTACTACCACACAACTTAGTGGTGGTAATGGATAGTGATCAGATCAACCAGACGAGGAGTATTGTCTACTGGAATAGTGGAAGTCATAGAGGACCTTTCTTTGGCCATGACATAAAAATGTAATAAGACAGAAGATGATAACAAGACTTGGAAGAAAGATAGGAAATCATGTTAGAAATCATGATAGAGATAGGAAAGATAGGTATAAACTGTACTAAGAGTCTAAGACAGTAATAGACGTAAGAAATAGAAAGAACAATATTCACTTCTCACGAACTCTTGTTTAACAAATCTTTAGAACTAGCATATTCGGTTCTTGGTGGGTGCAACAGCTGACTGGTGCATATTTTTCTTACAATGTTCATTTTCCAATTAATTCAGTGCATATAAGTTGCATTCTATTGCTAGTATCTTTACTGTCAAGCGAATAACTAAATGTACATTAATATTTTTGGAACTCGGTGCAGATTGCGAGTGGAAAGCTCAGATGGGCAACATATGTGTTGCATCATTTGATTGGAGTTGTAGTGGCATATGCAAGTCAGCTGAGAGAATTAAAGAGGTCCACCAAAGATGTGGAGAAGGCGAAAACACTCTATGGAGTGCAGTTCTCTGATCTTTTCAGGGACACGTACGAGTTGTATAATATGTAGAAAAGCTGTATGTAATATAGAGTTAGAAAAGACACGGACGAGGGCTCTGCTAGGACATGGTACCTTTTCCATTTTAGAAAGTTGAGAAGTGAGCCACCTCTGTATTCAGATTTATAGAGAAAGCAAAGGCAAGACGCTGGGTTTGCCTGTTCACCATTCTTTGGAAAGTACAGCTTGGGAGGCCTACAAGCTGCAGGCTGCACAACACTGCAGAATAATTGGTTTCATGTGTAATGAAGTAACCCTTGTCCAGCATTTTACGAAGGTAACTAATTTTACTTGCTATTATTTGTTTTATTATGATGCTCTGTTCGAATTTGCCTTCCAGATCATACTAATACTTTTTTGTAGTTGCTAGTTGGAAATTTATTGAAGTAGTTGCAATTTGCCTTCCAGATCAAAAGCAGCTCGCTGGCAGGTGGTCAGATCTCGCCACCGCCGGTTTTCTTCAGCCTGGCATGGCGATCAGATTCGACCTCCTGCTATCTTGGTTTGCGACGGCCATATCTAGTTGCAGTTGCCACCGACTTTTTTGTGAAAATTGCCGGTTGGCGTACCTCTCTTTCACAGAGGTGGCCCACGGTGTTTACAAGTAGTTCACTTTCTTAAAAAGAAATAATTGGGATCAAGTGTGGTTAATTTGTCATATTTACCAAAAAAGCCCCTTGTTCTTACAAATGCTCGGGCTGGTTCACGATTGATGGATGTTGCAGGGCAGCGTCGTGAAAGGCATCCTGGTAGGAAATTTTTGCCCTTTATACTCTTAATAGGTTCCCTTTGCTTATAAACATATTTTTTTCTCCCCCATGTTTGTAAATAAGTTCTCTAACATCCTCTTTTTTCATGAGCAGCCTGTGACTATGTCGTCTGGCTTGAGTATGTAATTTATAATTGGTATTGCAGCTTTCATCCACATGTTGTGGCAGTTGGATATTGCTTTCATGTACCAAATCAATAAATGTAATGAATGATTTCAATGTTACACACTTACCTTCCCTGTTCTCCTAGTGCTACCGCATGCTCCTCATGCAATGACATCTCCGAAAATTTTTCATGTTTTAAAAACTGGGTTACATGTAATCAAATAAAGGGTAGATTCCATGTAGGTGATGACAGGAGGATGATATTATAGTATTATATGGATGAAGTGGAAATTTGCTAGTATTTTAGTTTCTTTCAAAAGCCTTTCCGAATTATACGATTTTGTATCTTGCACAAGCATTAGCCCGAGTGCGAATGTTTAGACTGTTTTAAAGTATGTTTATTCAGGAAGATGGAGTTATTATGTAACGTAAATAGACTCACAATGCATAGTTAAAAAAGCTGGAATGAATGAATATCTTCTTGGACTCGGTGACAAGTCGGGTTTTGAGACTTATGAAAGTCATGTAAACTTGTTTGATTAGCATCCTTAGCTGTTAAAGAAGACTTTCGCGCCGTAATCTTGGACTAAGTATTGCATACTTTCAGAGGTGACAAATGGACAAGACTGGCATGACCCAACATTGGGGCCTATGTGGGGGCCTGTACCACCCGATTGATTAAATTCCTACACACGTGGGACCTAATCATTTGCCACCTCTAATCACTCTTTTAAACGCACTAAAATGCCACTATTTCATACAATTCAATGTAAGTAACGCCTGTGGGAAAACCTAGCATGCTTACCTCTTCCCCAACAGAGTGCACAGATACCTTAACCTTTATTTTTTTTAAAGTGTAAAACCTAATATTCACACACCCAAGGAGGTCTGATGTTAAATTCTTGGCAAGGGCAGTAATGAGTATATCCACATATGTATGGATATGTAATTCATTCAATTGATCATACCTTTCACAAGTTTTATCAATTACTAAATACAACCATCAGAGCACAACATCTCCGTTCAAATGCCAGCTGGTTCAAACGAGAAATGTCACGATCATATTTGTTGCAGGGAATCAACATGGCACTAGTGTTTGGCATGTTCATTGCCTCCCAAAACCATGGTCTGATCCCTTTCCCCAACAAACCTGCAACCCATTTCCAAAATGCTGGAAATGACATTGGCCTTGCCCACCTCAAACCCTTGCAGCTCCATCAATGCCGAGGCCTTCAATTCCTCCACAGCTTCCTCAATATCTCCGGCCGCCTCCTTCCCGCTCCGACCCACCAACCCGTGGATGGTGCCGATGCACCGGCCGAACCGCCGGAGCCTCTCGGCCTCGGCCTCGCCGGCCCCAGCCATGACCGCACCGCACACTGCACCGCAGGCATAGAGCTCGCCCTCCTTACTAGCACTCACTTGCCGGGCCATGGTCTTGTCGTCCGATTTCATGTGTCCCCTAGCCCACATAACATGCATGTATTGCCCTAAAGTGTAACCTTGTGCCCCCATGGACCGGGACATTTCCACCAGCACCCTAACCACCCGACCAGCGGCCACGTCACTCCCGTTGCCGGCGACCGAGTTCGCCGCCATCTCGTAGCCGAGGGGTTGGATGGAGTCGCCGGAGAGGAGCTCGATGTTGGCTGTGTGGTCGGCCGGGCCGGGCCTCTCGAGCAAGTAGGGTAGGTATTGGTGCGCCCACGACCCGGCATACATGACGTGGATTCCGGCTGCCACGGCCACCACTGCGTCCCGATCCACGTGGCCATCGCCGTCTCCGACGAGGTCGAAGGCGGCAATGCAGAGTGCGGGGGCCATGATCCTCGGGGTGGCGACAACCAAGTCGTTCATCGGTCGATGGACCACCGGCGGCGTGTGCAATGGGACAGCACTCCTAATATGTGCTTCTACTTGGTCATTGATCTTGGACCAATAGGCCTCTTTGTTGAACACGGTAATCTTGGCCACTTTATTGGGTGGCGAAGAAGATGAAGAAGAAGATAAACATGTTGGAGCTAGTGAAAGGGGCTTGAAGGAGCTTCCTGGGAGATGGACGATGGTGTAGGCCATGGCTGTTGGAGAGGAAGCTTTTTTGGTTATCAGACAGAACGTTGGGGTTGGGATTGAAGAAGGTTAATAAGGGAGAGGAATGCCACGTGGAATTTTTATTTTTATTTATAACTTGAATATTGAACATCAAAATAAAATCGCTTAGCCAATTAGACATTCAGATTTTGATGTGCCCATATACAATAATCTAATATTGGGTAGAAAGTTGGCGGCCTGTTAGGTACGCCATGTGCAAGAGAAATAATAATGCATGCTATAATTTAGTAAGATGATTTGATTTGTTGATGGGGATATATATAGATATATATATATATATATATAGATATATAGATATATAGATATATATATAGATATAGATATATTCATATACACACGCACGGAGGCGTGGCTAAAAATCTTACGAAATGGTGGTAAAAAATCACGTTGTTCACATGGTTTGCCTACGCTCATAAATATTAGCAGGCCATCAAGGGAGGTTATGGGAAGTTGGGAATTGAATACAGAAAAAATTGGTAGATGAGACACAAGCATCATGTCTACTTAACTCTTGAGTACACGATTCATGGAAGCAGCTGGCGGCTTTTTATATAGTGCCTCGTGATGAAGATGGGCAAATTTATTTGAGAATATTTTTTATTGTTTATAAATTTCTACATATATAGAAATTTATGATAAAATAGCATCAAGATGCACAACTTACCACACAGTGGTGGCTTAAATTAGCTTTACAATTCAATAATATTGTTTTCCTTATTGTCCTAAATGCCCTATATTTTGGGTTGAGTTGGGTGGGTTTAGGTAAAATTTGGTTGTTTTTAAATGAAAACCAAACCAAACAGTTATTAAAATAATTTTTATGCCAAATATTTTTTATAAAAAACATTTGGTATAAACATTGTTTAAAACACTGTTAGGTCTAATTTTTATTTAGAAAGATAAATCTTTTCCAAACCCAAGCCCACCCAAAACACAAGGTGTTTAAGACATTAAGTAAAAATACTATTGAATTGTAACACTTATATAAGCCATCATTCAATGGTGAAGAGTTCATTTTAACACTCTTTAATCATAAATTTCTATATATATATATATATATATATATATATATATATATA
>JAVDBV010001118.1:0-16722 GCA_032619315.1 Piper longum
TTATATATATATATATATATATATATATATATATATATATATATAAACGAGTTTATATATAAAGTCGATAAACGAGTTTATTTATATATATAAGATATTAAATAATTATATTAAATTTTATTATTGGCCAAAATTGATTTTGGGCGTTTATTCCAAGGAGCCAAAGCTTTTTTCCCACCAAAAGGGCGGACGTGGTCAGCACAGAAAAACACAGAGCCAGAGCTCGAAAACAGCTTGATACCTTCTTCCACGACCTCCAATAATAATAATGGTATTAATGGCGGCTATAACCATAACCTCCTCTCCTCTTCTACTTCACCTGCCTACCACTCCCCGCCGCTGCCTTCTTCTCAGGCGACCTCTCAAGGTCACCCGCCGCCCTGTCGCTTTTCCGGCTGCCGATGGCTCCTTTAAAGGATCGGTCTGTTTTCCTTCTGCCCTTTTGTTCGTTTTTTTTTGGTTTTTTTTTGCTCTTTTTTTTGGGTGGGCGGGTTCGAGGGTCGTCAAGGGTGCAATTCTGCATTTTTATGTGTTCTTGGAGAGTGGTCTTTTTTGCGGTGAATGTTATTTTGTAGGTTAGTTTGTATCAATTGCGGAAAAAAATATGCACTTTTAATTTTAAGAGGATGCCTTTGGTATGGTGATCCAGTTGATGTGGGTATTCATGATTTTTTGTGCCTAAATTTAGAGTTTAAACCTGATGAAACCATGCATAGTCTCCGTTTTTTAATCGTCGCTGTCTTTTGGGGTTGAGGGAGGGTGCCATTTTAGTAGTTCTTGGTGCTTGTGGAATTTTCTGCATTCATTATGCATGTGTTTTTTTTGTGTGTGCCATTTATGGGAAAACATGCACTTTTTGTCATGTTTCTTTGGTATTGTCGTTAAGATTGTATGAATATTATTTGGGAGAAAAAGTCCATAGGAATATCCATTAATTTATATCTAAAATTTGAATTAAATACTCAATAAATCATTCAAATCAGATTGGTTTTTCGAGGAGTATGTGTTCTTGTGCTCTTTATTTCCATGATTTTGTGTATGAGTTAAAATTTTAATACTGATGAAACCATCCAATTAGATAGGCTTTTTGGAAGTTATTTAGAATTATTTTCAGATCTTTTTATGCCAAATTCAGATGTAAAAATGATGACAAAGTTTAATTTACTGGGGTTTTTTTTTTGATAATTTATCATAGATTATCCAGCTGTAATTTGGGTCAATCATGGAATATTTATGAAAATTCAGCTTAGATATTTTGAGGAATTTTAAATGTTCTGTTCCAGATCAGTTGAATATCCATGATTTTGTATAACATATTCAAGCTAAACTTTGACGAGATTATAGAATGTCCGATTACCTTTTGAAGAATCTATCATGTTCTGGTCCAGATCATGCGATTGACCATGATTTTGCATATAGCATTAGATTTAGAATTTGATTGTTTTAGCACATTCTACGACACTATAAGTTGAATATTTTAAGATAATCTTATTGTTTTAGGTGGTTGTCAATTCTGAGGATGCATACAGATGCAAAAGTCTGGAGGCTTTATTCTCCTACGACAAACCTGTACCAGAGGAAATTATTGATAAGCCTATTGGAGTGGATCTAAGTGAAAAACATATTGGAGATAACCCTCGTTGCATGGACTGCCAGGCAAAAGGTGCAGTTCTTTGTGCCACTTGTGCTGGTACGGGATTGTATGTAGATTCTATAATGGAGAGTCAAGGGATCATAGTGAAAGTCAGGTGTCTTGGTACGTCTATCTGTCTTTTTTTTTGGGTATATACACTTATTGTCAACTTCATTATCTGTATGTTTCTTTGTTTGGACATTTGTCACTAGTTCTCCTTCACTGAACATTTACTAATAACTAGATAATCTTAATTCGTATCTGTAGCATAATATTGGGTTAGTTATTTTCTATCTGCAGATTTGGATTTGTTTGTTCTTAATTAAATTATAGAAGCAGTGTAGTATTAATAGTTTATGTTTGTGGTGTATTAGCAAGAAACTTACTGAAATATAGTTTTAGTTAATTATATACCATTGTCATTAACCAATAAAACTTGCGGCGAGTAGTTTGCAGGCTATGAACGTCTGAACTGGTTGAGGATTGGAACTAACTATATAAAAGTTCTGTAAATGTGCACTTGGTCTGCCATCGCCTCTTTACTTCTTCCCATCTTTATACATGTTGGAGAAGATACTGTTAATATTGATGACTTTCTTCTGTTTGCTAACTGGGAGGAATCATCCAAGGGAGAGAAGATAAACTTGTTATTTGTTATAGCAAACAAACTCTATTGCTATTTCTCCGCATTTTATGAGGCAATGGTTAATCTAGTTTTAAGTACTATCCTCCTAGTTAGAATTGGCAACACATCGATTTTCAAATCAAGGTTTTAAGTTTTACCTGTTCTGAGAGCATGAGTTTAGCTATTGCATAAAAGCTGAGTATATGTGTATGCAATGAATCATCACGATCATCTACCCAATCTAAAGCACGGGTAAACCAATGCAACTAAATTTCACCGAATATTGTGGCCAATTAATGTAACCAATTATAGCTCCCTTGTGGCATTGCTTGCAACATTGCCCCGTAAAGCTGTACCACATATCCTTCTGCTCAGCTTTATTATGCACGCAGCCAATGAAACCATACTGTTTGCTAACACATTGAATACCATCTTTTTATTTAGGTTGTGGTGGCACGGGCAACATCATGTGTTCTGAATGTGGAGGACGCGGACATCTTTGAATACCTGCTTTCAACATGTACGGTTAATGCTGATTCCACATTCAAAGGTACTTCAGGAGGTCGGATGGACACAAGTAACACTTGTGAATTAAAATTTATATCTTTCTCTTTTTGATTCGATTTGTTTTTATCGATGATCCTGTACGACAAGACTCATATGTTGGCTTATACAATGATACCAACCTTGCCGATCAGAAAATTTGTTTGTATCAGATTCGGAAAAACAGTAGTTGGCAAAGTTGGATTTAGTTGGCATTTCAGATGCCATATGAAAAGTAACTTCACTAAGAGAGTATATTCAATTGATATATTCATCACATTATAGCTGCAAAAATGTTGATACTGTACAGCAAGATCCTTTTCCTTTACAAATAATGATCATCACATTGTATGCTAGCATGAACGAATAACTGAATTATTCAAGAGAACCTGGGTCGACGAGGAGCGATGGAGACGAAGGCGGAGCTCGATCTATCACCTCCTGCACCCCAAAGGATTTAACCAAGTTTTTTAACTCATGTAGCCACAAATGCTGTTGCGTTCTAGTGCCGTCAAAGAAAATAAAATAAAATGAAAAAAGTGCAGTAATTTTAGTGATTTTTACCTGAAATTTTTCGAAAAAGAAATGTCAAGAGAACTTGTTTACGAAATCGGGTTTGAAATAGAAATATCAATGAAAAAGGAGAACCATTATACAGCCATGGCCATGGGGCTTCCTGTTAGTGCAAGTAGAACCGGCCAAATCTGACCGCCCTAACCAGGGACAACAGTGCAGCCATGTCCGGGCAATAGGTTGCCTTTCTTAATTTTAAGGATAGTTTATTATTATATAAAAAGATCACATCTTCACATGAGTAATTTATTTCACCCTCAATTTCATCTAGCGCCTTGTTTCGTAAGAATGAATGGCTATTTCAACAGTCATTCACTTGAGTTAGATGGCCATAGATATAAAATAACAATTCATTCACCAACTACCACCATTAATCTCATATGGCAAATATGCTGTAATTTTTTTAGGTCCATTTGCATGAAAATGTTGTAAATGACATGAAAGTTTTAATATATTCATCTTTACTAAAAATAATAATTATATTTAGTATATCTTATATAGAAAATAATATTGAATTAATTATTTTAAATGCAAATTAAATATAATTACGACCAAATAAATACACAAAATTATTAAAAATAATCATAATTACTTTAACGTGAATTACCCATATACTTTCTCATGTCCAATTAATTCCCCTTTTTCATCGTCTCTTTAAGGTAAGAAAAAGTAAAAAATTATTTGCATTCGGGAGAGCACACACGGGACCACTTGAAGGTAAAATCATGATTAATTTCAATATAACATAAAACACATTAAATATTAAATATATACTAATTTTCCTTAAAATTATATCTCTTACTAAGATTGAACATTAAAATTTTACAATATCAATCAGGTTCGGAAAAAAGGTATTACATACCAGCCACAATATTTGGTACAGAATAAATAGTAAAGACTTGCATTCACGAAGAAGGGGGTAGGCGATCAATTAATCCGCATCTTAGTAAACGATGGAATTATACGTACAGCTTCCAGTTTCAAAAGTCCCGAGTCCAGATTGGTGGCATCACAATTTTAAAAAAATCAGTCCACTACAGTGCTAGAGAAAAAATGGTTACAGTTTATTAGTAAGTTTATTCAGCTAAATACAATTTTCAACAACTAAAACTACTACTTACACCAACATTAGTAAGCTAAAACATTTGAGGGTGAAAAAACCTAAAAAGACTTGGCATGCACAAGGGGTGGGGGACATCTACATTAGTTCATCCTCAAGAAAACTGTATTCAAATGTGAACTCGGTCTTGATTCTTTGGCACCTGCAAGCAAACGGCATAATCAATTTATAAAAGTATTACTTTGTAACGTTGGCCATCGATAACAAGCAATGGAAAACGTTCCATCCAAAATATTTAAAATAACAATCAACCAATGCAAAGCCATCACATGAAAATCTGAAACGCACTATACACAGCAACAATCACTCTGACATTTTAGACCAACTAACCCAAAGTAAGAGCTGTTTGAAGAGTGCTTAATTTTGGCAATTATTGCATATCCAAAATGGACGATAAAGACCCTGATGGAAACATTAAAGATATTGTCTATAAACTTTGGATAGGTGATCACATAGATACCGAAAAAGACGAAAGAGGCAAGGTGATAGAATGAGAAAGCATCTTTCTCCAAGAATAAAAACCCAGACGAATAAATTACCACATGCGCATGAAAGAGATACATGAATACACATTTTATCTTCATTCTTAAGAGATTGGTATAAAAAGCTATTGCAGAAATTAATGGCAATACTTGATTACTTATGTAGTATAAAGAACCAGAGTTGAATTTCAGACAAGGAAAAGACAATACCATCCTTGCTTTGATTCCTCATTTGGGACCTGATAATCAAAGTAGACATAGGTGCCTTGCTCAAATTCTTCATTAGTTATTAGAGGTTCTTCATGCCTTTGAAACCATGTATTGTATTTGCGATGGTATCTCCAAGAATGCCTCTTTAATTCTCTGGCTGCCAAATACTGCTGGTATGTATTCTAAATGCAAACCAATTTCATTTAACTCTTAGTAAATAAGAACCTCAGTGTTAGAAGAATCACAAGTAAATTAGAGAAGAATCACCTGCTGGTAATAAAATGCAAAAAATAAGATGTCGGTCCCAAAATTATCACCGCCTAATCGCTCCCAAAATGTTGGATTGTCAAATATTGGGGCTGGGGCTTGAGGAAAGCTAAGAGGCGTCACAGCAGGGTGTTTCTGCACATACAAGTTGATTAAAAAAAGTTAGAATATCACTCCAGCAATTGCAAAAATATGAAGACGAAAACCTTCATACTGGAATATAGCTTTTTGGAAGTTCTGAATCTTTAGGTTGAGGCAGTTTGCAGTACGCAGCATCAAGCAACTGTAAATTATACACGTGATCATGCACACCTCCAGAGGCATTAGAAGCACTAAGGTTGTCGCCAATGGCACCAAGATCGGAAACACTTCTACGACCAATAACACCTAGGCTACCAGAAGGCTGATTTAATTGCAAAGGTTGACCAGGAGAGAGGTCTACATCTCTAGATGCCTGGGATGTTTCTGACAAAGAGCTAGGACCTCCAACCTGTATAAAAGAAAATCAAATCCTCACATCTAGTCTAAAAAAAACACTTCCACCTGTATGCAGCAATTTTGTAATGCCAAACCCATTACGCCAAAATACTACATAGTTGATAAAGATGAAACAAGAATAACGGAAGCACAAAAAAATTTTACTTTTATTATATGGTACAAAGTTGCAAGTGATAAACATGGCCACTGGCAGTGCTCACAATAAGTAAAGAAAAGAGGAAAAAAACATACAAGCAAATCAGTGGCAGCAGGAGTTTTAGAATCATCCTCATTAAGAAGATTCTTGTTGAACACTTGATTCCCAGAATGGTCAGTTTTTGAGTCGTCAGCTAAATTGGGTTGCTGCTGATCTTCAATCTTGACAACTCCACTGTCTGCATTAGGCCGTTGATTAACAAACTGTTGGGTTTTTTACATCAAATGAGGAAGGTGAAAAGTACCAGTCACATCTTTCGAGCCAGGAGGAAGGAGGGTTTGTGGGTGCATTGCATTCTGCCGAGTCAGTGACGAAGAAGACATTCCAGATATGACACCCAATGACTGAACTCCAAGACCAAGTCTTCCAACTTGATTTGACAAGGGGGTGCTCTGTAAATCAAATAGGAGCGCGTTAACAGATACCCTGTCAAAATGATATCTGCATGTGCATCTGTTAATATAAAAGAATTCAATAATTTCCACCCATGTAGGACAGATTGCACTAAACATCACCATCCTCCAAAAGGCAACTCTTGACTGGCTTTTAAAAGAACTAGCAACATGTGAATCATTACCATACTAGTATGCGGGATCCCTCTATCCCTACATCAACATGCCACAAACTGGTGCAAATAAATGCGCTTCTAATCATTTCCATTGGCTTGAACATCATCTCATCCATGGTTTGCCATATCGGCCATATATCTGTAGGATGACAGGGTTTGGCAACATGCCGAAACAAAAACCCCTAGTGAAATCCATTTCTCCTCTATCGCTGATATCCAGCAAAATTGTCAAAGGGGATCGGTACTCGCCATTGAAATTGCCTGCTTACCACTGTCCTCCCCTTGTCATTGCCTGCTTAATGATCCCATTACATGCTCATCCTACGTATGCTCGCCACTAATCCCCAACCTACATACAGGAAGGGTTTCTCCACATGTATGAGTCGCCCCCCTTTGTTTATGTTTAGGGTTTCAAACCCATAAACCCATCCATATTAAATAAGTTGTTTGGACCAATTAACCCATTAGCCCATATTAACCCAACATGTTTGCATCCAATTACTATGTTTGTAACTTTGATTGCAACCTTAATTATTAAATAGCCTATTAATCTTACTTTGTTTAGATTAATTATTTAAACTTATTAAGAATTGTGTGAGTTAACCTTTAATGTATTTAGAGGATTTTTGTATAAGTAGCCTGCTAGTGGATTACTAATAGCTTATCAATATTAATGATTTATATTAACTAATTAAGCTACAAATTATGTAAGTTTAATATGTCTTAATGTTCATAAACTGTGTTGCTAGCTACCATATTTATATTTTTTTTCTTGCTTGTTTTTTATATTATAGCATTCACTTCTATTTTAGTCTTTTCAACATGCTGAATGGATATTACTAATCTGTATTTGTGACTATTCTTGCAAATTGATCGTATTTGCATGTTTATGCATTAAAAAACTATAGAATAATCATCCTTATCTTCTATAATATATTTATGAGCATCGCAATTTTTTCCAAGAAATGCCGGTAATATCTCCAATATCTCGATCACGACCAAAACGAAAACAAAATCTGATATTCCAAACCTTGATCACATCGTCTTCAACACCACCTTATCCCAGTTATGCTGGGTTCAATAACATGGACCAATGCGTCATCAGCTGAGTGTCTTTCCCATATAGATTAATGAAACAAAACTATACAAAACAAAGTGGCCTTTTATGTCATAACCTTTGTCCTACCAAAAGAGGTGAAAATAAGACCGTCTAAAAAAGCTTAATTTCAGGGCAAGGAAAAACCTCATAAATGATTTTAACAAATAACCTTAATTTGCTGGGCATATAGTAGTTTTAAATTCTATCTCATTTGAATATGCTAGATTTTAACCCTAGGGCGTAAAAGCCAGACGTTGAGACTTTCCATTATTCAAGGAGTGGCCCAACACTTAGTATCTCAGCTTTTTGAGAAATATTATGTAAATATGAACATAAGTGTCTTCCCATTCCATCCATTAACACCATTACATATGCATAGAAGCATTTCCAATTGACAATATTTTCAAACCTAAACCAAAAGTTGCTTCTTACATGGCAACTAAAAACCGAAGTTTCAAAGAATTGCATAAATGCAAGAACTAGCATGAGCATATGATTGCACATACTCCGCAACAATTTTCCTCAAAAGGAATAACAACAATTAGAGTTGTCAAGTGACTAAAAATTGACAAAAATATTATGCATATAAGTTACTTGATGCAAAACATGTGTGTAAATTTTAGATGGTCCAACTACTTATCTCAAAAGCTCAAATTGTTAGGAAAATGAACCACTAAATATTTATTTCAATATTCCCCGTCATATGCAAGCAAATATTTTAAGGCGTAAATTTTAGATGGTCTAATTATTTGTCTCAAAAGCTCAAGCTATTGGGAAAAGGAAACAATAAATATTTACATCAATACTCCCCCCTTACGTGCAAGCAAACATTTTCAGGCTTAATACGTAAACAAATACAAATACGGGACAAATAATACATTGATCACAACATAGGGTAAATTAATATTTCTCTAGACATATATTACCAATGAGACTCGAACTTTAGACCTTTGACTTTAATATCATATAAATTCTAGATGGTCTAACTACTTGCCCAAAAAGCTCAAATTATTAGAAAAGAAAACTACTAAATATTTACTTCAATAAGGTGCATACCTGCTGCAAAAGAGGACTACTTTGCTGTTGCAATGTATATTGACTGTGACTTCCACCACCAAGTTTAGGCATGCCGAGGAGAGTACTATGGGCCCCTTGTTGAACTTGTTGATATCTCTGTAGAAACTGCTCCCTCTGATCAGGAGCAATTTCAGTTCTTACACGCAACTACAAAAAGGAAATTCATTAAAAAACGTCAAAACCACCAATGAGTGTTTCCAAAACTATAAATGAGCTTAAGAAAACCCCACTGTGCATCTGAAAGATTTTATCACACCCTAACTACAGAAGTTTTTAGCTTGTCAACCAGCTTGCTTAAAATCATTTCTAATGATACTAAATTTGCTAGCATAAATGTGTAGCATCATGAAAATGTAAAGATCAAGGACATAGTTCCAAATATTAAAATTTGAATAACCCCCTCCCCAACCATGCACTGATGATTCAAGCCTAAAAAAGAAAGGTTCTCGTCAATATCATTAAAATATTTAATTTTTAGGGAACATATCCATCAAAACTTCTTTTAAGTTTACATATTCTCAAGTATTTATTGTTTTACAGGCCTCTCTACCAGTCTAATCCTTTCCATGTTATTTCTTAAAAAGGAAAACCTGATCAGAACATAACTTTAAAAAGAAAATTGTAAGATCCATCACAATTTAGTTTAACATCCAATACTTACTAGGGTAAGATGGGTGTACATATAAATCTTCAACTTGAGTTGATACTTTTGAGGACTTGATTTAGTCCATCAGTATGCACTTGAACAAAATCGTTATAATGATATTAGAACCCAAGTCGGGACTGTATTGAATGATGGGCTAATTAGGCCCATGGGCTGAGGAAAAATATTCCTCAAACAAAATTTTCTAAAGGTGGGTGAAATGTAAGATCCCTAAAAATAAGTCTCCACATCCAATACTTATTGGGGTAAGATCTAATATAATATATCAGTGAGGGTGTGTCCATAAATCTTTAACTTGAGTAAACCACTTTTGAAAAAATGACTTCGCCTATCAATTTGTACTTAGGCTAGGTTGTTACACAAAATACATCGTAATTTTCAATATCAACATGTATTCAAGAATGTTTTTTCAACTAGGCAATTCAAATATTAGCCACATATTGTGAAATCACAAAACAATAAATGCTCCAACTAACAAAAAAGTGCATTAAAATAAAGACAAATAAATACATAACTTCCAAGCTGACCCTAGACACGCTGGGATATGGTGCAAATGATGATGATGGCATATCTATACACAATTTAAAGCCTGATAAACGTACCATTTCACTTTGGTTTGGAAATGAATTTGCATTAGGTCTCCATTGGACCCCACTAACAACCGAAGGTGAGAAAACTCGCCCACCTAATAGTGCACTTTCACCTACAGCATTAGAATCATTTGAGGTGGCATCATTCAATTTGGAGATTTGTTGCACTTGCAACCTGCTGGTCAATGGGGAAGCCAGTGATTGTGACCTATCATCAGCTCCAACCACATTCCTTTTTGTAATGTCTGTCATACCAGAAGCTGTACCAAGAGCCCCATTACTATGAAATCCATTTCCAGGACCAAAGGGAACATTAGATGACTGAGGGGACCCCATTCCCACCAAAGAACCACTACCAATCCCCCTAGATAATCCAATTTCAGTAAGAGAAGGAGATGATCTACGACCAGGAATGCTTCCAATATCATCATTTTTTATAGAACTGGGTAATGAAGCAGAATTAATATTCTCCATGACCATGTCACTTCCAGTACCTGAAACAACTGATGTTGTTGCTTCGCCAGCCAAACCATGTGATGTAATAGTGCCAATACTAGCTACTGGGCCCACCCCTGTTGGAGAGGCTAAAGCAATTCCAGATGAAGTTGAAGAAGCAGATGGAGATAAGGCAGTATTTTTGGAAGGTGGAGTCCGTGGACGTGCATCAATGTTACCATCCTGTAATGCAGTATCTTCCAACTGATCCGGCGCAGAAGTATCCTGGCACATGAAATATGTAAATTTATTCAGGTTCCTTTTGACAAAAATAACAATGAATTTTCTTCTTCTTCCACCAGATAACGAATGTGTTGGGGACATGGTTCCTGGACTAGAATCTATGTGATTACAAATACAAGTAACTCCATGCATTAAAAAAGATAAGGAAAAGTCATGTAAACGGAATCATAATTACACATGTCATACACTCATTCTGGGTAAGATGGAAAGATATAAGCAAAACTTAATCTACAAAGGCTATATAGATCAAGTGACTTACTGTTACATGAGAAGGTGAAGTTGCTATAGAGGTTTTCAAACCCAATACCGCACCAGCACTGGAAACAGTAGTAACCCCCTGTGTTCACACAAAAAATTTTAAGTGTTTTTAACATACAAAACTGTTAGTCTAAAGGATATCATAAAATGTGATGAATAAAATCACAAAAAAAAGATATATAAAGCGTCACTGGAAAAGGTACCAACCCGTACTTAAACAAGCACTGGAAAGTCTAAATTAATTAAAACCCCCAAAACCAGCAACACTAATACAAGCTGAGCAACCATCTGGGAAAAGCAATTACCTTGAAAAGAGCCGAAGGGCCAACAGCAACCAAATCTTCAAGTGCATCTACCTTGTCAAGAGGCAAAGAGCTGTAAAGGTTATCCACATCGCTGAACTCATCAAAATTATCCTTCAATATTGCAAAAAAAATATAAAATATAAGTAATATAATATAAAAGATATTGACAAACTAAAAAATGGAATAAACTAAATAAAGGCCAATCAGAGAAAAATTCCCCATTGAAGATATAGGAGGGTTAATTCAGAACTCATTTGAGTGGGTTCATTTAGTGTTTGAATTATTTGGAATATTGTAAAAGGAAATAAGCTGGTCACTATATTTTAGGGAGCACAAATTTGAAACTAAACATTGATGAAGCCCAAGGAAAGAAACCAAAACCTCAAGGTCAAATCTTTGAATGCAGGTGACAGACAAAGAAGAAAAAAAGTTTACACTAGGCTTGTCCATGTACAATGTACTTTCTATAAATATATGAGAGTAAGAGGTCTAAAACCACATCGACTAGACCATCCATTCCTTTTCGACACTGTTTCTATTTATTCAATCTATTAGCTTCATTTCCTATACAATTAAGTTGAATTCTAATAAATAGAACTTCAACAGAAGACATTTTACAACAACAAGAACAAGTGACAAGCTAAAAATATTGGAGTAACCGAAACCTGATTGCGTTCGACATAGTCATCCAGAAGATCTTTAACTTCATTTGCTTGCTCAGGGCTCAGTTCATCATTATCTAGCAATCTCAGTATTGTTTCCAACTTCATTATATGGGCTTTATGTCGAGCTATTGATGTTTCTAAATGTGTCTGTAAAAAAAGGGTAATATTATTAACAATCTCACATCAGCATATTTGCATTTTAGAAAACCAACCATCTTTTACAGGAGTTTATCATAAATTTAATATATTAATGAGCATCATGTCCACCACACCAGTCTAGGTGGCCGTGTTTTTCCTTTCTTTACAGAGAGGCCCTCAATTTCTGCTTCGAAGTGATCAATTTGTGTATCCAGTTCACCCACCTATCAGAAGATTAAAGAAATAGATATTTACAAAGAAAACTTCCAATATGAAAACCACAACAACCAGTAATATAAAAAGAAAAAATAACTCAGTCCTAAATGAGCACTTATACATATATTATGTGGCAATAAATAAGTAAGACAAACAGATACCTACCACATTATTAATCCAATCCCTCGTCTCTGATTTAGCTTTTTCTTTGGGATCCTAACACAGAAAAGAATAGGAAATAAATTATATCAATATAGGTTAACTTATTCTTCAAAAAAAGTATGTGGATGCAGATGAGTTCTTTACTAAAAATAGCATTTAGAAAACATTCTATTTCCCTTCTATTGTATATTTTATGGACTCGGTGCATGATCTTGAATTTGGGTAGAGTACAGTTTGTAAAATGAAAAAGAAAAAAAAGAATATATTCATTTCCATCGACTTATCTCAACACCATGGCAAGAGTGTTGGATGATGGCATTCATACAGGCCATGCATGTTCTACATTTGTAGTTTACAGGAATCAATCCCCAAGACAAAAGTAAGACGGGAAACGAATATAGTTGGCATTCATGAAAAGGCTTTAGTCCTTAAAAAATCTAATCATCTCCACCCATTTTTTCTTTGTTTCCCACTTGCCTCGTCGGATTCGAGAGCATGTCATGTAAGAGAATCCTTGCTGTACTCTAACATCTCATACCCTCCTGAACCAATCAGGTGTGTCTTGAAAAAGGGGGAAAACTCCCAAATAATGAAGTGCAGAAAATATCTTAATGATAAAACATTACAGTTTTAGGTTGTTGACCAAGGCCTTCTTTAGAAAAGGCTTTTGTCTTGGTCTCCTTCTCGCAGACTTTAAATCTTTCCATTTCACGTTCAATACACTTGCGAGCATCCAGAAGAGCCTGCTCATAAGAGGCACTAACCTATGTCAACATATGTCAAAAAAATATTGTCAACTTCCCAACCATAATTCAATAATGAATGGAATAAAGTAAAAAAAAAATGTTGCCACCATATCGGTCCAAATGTTTGATTTCATCATCATCATCATCCATCCTTGAGTAAATGATTGGGATCAGGAATAAATCATTACATTGTTTAAGTGATGATTGTGCAAAATTATTTTTATGCCAGAAAATGGTCGTCAATGACAGTAGACACATTACTGCTTTCCAAAAGTGAACTCTCTTCTAAGAGCTACAACATACTTAAAAATGCATGTTTCCAGAAAGTGAGTAAAACAACTCACTTTCTGGAAACAGTATCTTGTTTCCTACAAGAATTCATAGTTAATTAGTACTTTTTTTCATGCCCTAAAACAAGCAGGTATTAAACCTCCTACATTAAACACAAATAGATAACCTCATAACTCAATGCTGCTTGAAATATTTGAACCCTAACTTGCAGCAGCAGCTTCTTCACTGGGACAATTATTTAGAATGAAATGTTTCATCTCCGCTAATCTATTTTTATTTGCTCTATTAATTAACCAAGATCAATAGTTAAAGGATTGAATTCCACAAGAAATAGTTCAACTTTTCATCATATCTTAACTGAAAACATTAATGTACACATTCAGGAAGATGCAAAATGCAACCATATCAAATACTCTCAAATCGTAAAAATGATTCACAGCTTCTCACATAAAAAAATGTGCAGAGTGACAGCCATTTTATAATAGCCAACAGCTGATTCTCCTCATTGTTGTTAATGAAAAAGGAAAAACTAATCCACTTTGGTGAACTTTCCAAAGCAAGACAGCCAATGTACATGGCTTACATAAGGCCATATGAACCATAAATTTACCAGTCCTGCATTTTATCCAATACTTGATCCTAACAGACAAATCCGACAATTCCCTCAGAGGGTTATGATGATGCCTGTGAAAAAGACTGGTACACAGAGCTTTGAAAATGACCAAATTCATAATTTTAGAACTTGACATCAACTGGTAATTTACACAAATGAACATGATCCATTCCTAATGCAGGAGCATAGTCTTCTACAGAGGCTTTAATTTTTAAAAATTTTTTTGTTAGAATTACTACTTCAATTAGTAATTTTAGCTTCTTAAATATTAGAAGTGTCATAGTTTAAAACTTTTCCAAATGGGCATTCTACCTTGTTTGCCAAGCTTTTTGCAGGTCACAGCTAGTTGTTTTTCCCTACTAGAAGGAATATTCTTATTAGTTTTCCTAGTAAAGGGGCAGAATACATCAATTTCCTGCGCACGTTACCACTGTTAGCTCAATAATTCAATCTCAAATTTGGAGGCAGTAGATACGAAATAGGTTGAAACTTGACATCAGTTGGTAATCTACACGAGTGAAAAAAACTAAACACATAACTTCCCCTATGTGCATTACCACCACCGCTAGTTCAATCTCACCAACATTAAGATTCCGTGGCAGTAGATACACAAAAATTAATCATCAAATGCACTCAAACTACATCCTACAGCCAGCCATGGTTTACTGTGCATCATCCCACACATTAAAACTTGAAATCCAACTTCCCAAATCTACCAATGTTGCTGAATTCTAACATAAGTAAGAATGCCATACTTTCAAAACCCAAAAAACAAATTGCAACATAAAAAAAGGGATAAAAAACGTGTGATCCGAACCTTCTTATCCTTAATTTCACTGGACTGAATCCACGTCTTAATCTGGTCCCTATACCTCTGCAACTTCTTGATCTCTTTCTTCAAATCCGCTTCAAACTTCTCCTTCTGGTTTATATTCTCCGTATCGTACACCTTCCCCGCACACCCCAGCCATCAAAAGACAAACACCTCAATCAGAACCGGAAAATCGCAAAAAAAAAAGCACAAATGTCAGGGGAAAAAAAAAACCTTGTTCCAAATGCTGTCGAAGACATCGACGCCCTCTTGGACCTTCTTGAGTACGCGATCGATCTCGCCCTGGAGCTTGCGGCTGGCGCCCATGATCGGCGTTCGACTCAGAGGACGAGAAGAGCAATGGCGAGCATCAAGATCAGATTTTTTTTTAAAAGTTTTCGGATTGGGGAATTAGGGTTTTTGGATTTTGCCTATTATTATTGGATCCGGTTAGGGTCCGGAGATATGTTCAATACGAAAAAAGAAAGATCTATTGACAAAATTTAATTCTCAACTCGTCTCTATTATTATTATTATTATTATTATTTTAATTTTAATGTAAACTAATTTCTACCCACTTTAATAAATTCTTTCTTTATAATTCCTTTGACCCATAATTAATAACCTAACTATGAAAAGTTACCATCCAACTTGTAATTAAATTAGCTTTGATATTATTTTTAATAATTCGGCCCAACTAGATTAGGATTATCCTAAGTCATTTTTTAATTAATTAAAATTAAAATTTTATAATTTATTATCACTAATAAAATGAATTTTATCTTGTTAAATATTACGACTAGCTCGAAAGGCCTCATTGAAGCACCTCTGTCCAACAGCCCTTGCCGTGTTTTATTCATGTGGGTGGTCACCAATGTCAATCACGACTCCCGTTGCTAATTGCTATTATTTGTACTTGTTGTGCATGCGGACCACCCGTTGAGGCCGTTAGCATGCGGCTGTATCCGCCTGCATGCCATATATAACACCCTAATTTCGGTTCACTTAAGAATCAGATCAGAAATGTTACGATCGAGTCGAGACATGTTTAATATTATTAGTCATTGAGACTTGATCCATTAGATAGATCGAAATAACCCTCTTGGTGTCATTAGAATGGAAGACATTGTTAAATAAACATCAAAATACATCAAATATAAATAAATGTAAAATCTTATGTTGAGCTCAAGTGTGTGTAGGATTTATCTGTCCTTCCGCAGAAGTCGATACAGGATTTGCGAGACCTACATATATTATAAGAAAACCGTCAGTAACGAATGTTACTGGTCCGAAAAATAACTAATACAATCTGGCAAATGGGTATTCCATTACCCACGAAAACATATTAAACTTCAAAAATGCCTCACACAGGGCAGTAAGCAAACATACTTAAACAAATGCCGGCTCACATGCACGGCTCATAATCATAATCATGCATACATACAGCGCTTACGCCCTCACACCTTCCATATCACTCGCCATTGTACTCAAATGGCAAAAGGAACAATTAAGTTAGTGCCACATATTCCGGAAATGCACTGTATTACGCAGTACCATCATACACCCGCACTCCTCATGGTTTGAAGGAGTACTAGCACGGTCCATACATATCTCCGTACCACTCATTCTCTTAT
>JAVDBV010001119.1:0-10608 GCA_032619315.1 Piper longum
TTGACAATATACCTGATTTAAATTTAAAAAACGTTTATTAATATGCGATTACGTAACTTTTTATATATAAGTGGGTCTTGGGGTAAAAAAGAAAGAGGAGCTTTTATAAAAAAAAGTAAGAGATAGTTTTTTACATCACGTGATGGTGGGGGATTCAAATAAATTAGGAGAAAAAAGAACTTTTAATTAAAATATTAAAATTTCCCTTAAATAAAAAATTTTAAAAATTTTAATTTTTTTAAAGAGTGATTGGAGGCCCTCGCGTGAGCGGCCACACCTTTAAGTGTGGGGTGGGGGTGGTTAAATCTAGGTGCCTCCAACTACGAAGGGGCTTACTCTACAACCACATCTACGAGGGTTACTAGCCGGCCATCGTAACCATCCCTAAATAAATTTTTTTTTAAATATTTTTTTAGTTTTTATTTTTTATAGTACAAAGATTTTTAAAAAATGCTATATTTTTTAGAAGTCCCTGTTGGTTGAATTTTGTCGGATATTGCTTATACAGAGCCTTATTATTTATGATTCAAATTTTTATTACTCGGACCCGAACCCATTTAGCAAATTCGAACCCAACCATCTAAAACCCAATTAAGATATAAAAAATTAAATTAAATTACACTATGAAAAATTATGTTAAAAATAATTATTTAAAAAATAAAAAAGTTAAATAGGCTAATACAAAAAAATAAAGATGAAAATATATTAATTTTATATATAAACATATATATCTCTATAATATAGTTTAAATTATATTAACTATATTTTTTATAAAAAATATTATATAAATTGGATCTAAAATAAAATCCAACTATTATAAGAAAGGCATCTAATATCCTAAAATCAAATTTAATTATATAAATAATAAATTTAATTTATTCAATGTTTGGGCAAACCAGGTTTTGCGAGTAGAAGACCCAGCAGGACCAACAAGACAGGTACCCTTGATCTGCCCTCTACCCCAGGTCATAACATGGATGCTAACATTGGTAAGCCTAGGGCAGGATTATAAGTAAGCATGACACAACCATCCTTTATAAAAAATGGTTTTTAATTCATTTGTCAAATGCGTTGCTTATTATTTGTTTGATAATTGTTTAAATTTTAATCAAAACCACCTCACTTCATATCTATTGGGTGTAAATCTAATGGCCTACGCACTCTGCTAGGTGGTACACTCCATCCCTTTAGGAACTAACAATTTAATTATTGGATTGATTCTTCTATTTTTTCACATTTTATTTTATTTGTAATTTATAATGTAACCAAATGTTTTCTTTTTGATATAAAAAAGGTTATTTCTAGGATTTAACTGCGTATATTATTATTCACACTATATCATATCATGCTCGGAAGATAAAAGCTACGTGGTGCCTTTTCTTTTCTTTTTTTTATTTTTTGATTTTGATTTTTATGTGTGTGTATGTGTTACGGTAGCCCGACTCGTTCTACCAGATTGCAAAACACCTCTTCTTCTAAATCAGTTAGTAACAACTTGAAAAACTATAAATGAAGATCGGTGAATTTACTGGTCCAAGTGCCCACATCAATTCAACAAACAAGCATTTTGAGTTTTGTTTTTTTGGGGGGTGGGGGGAGGACAAACATTTTGCTCGCAATCAATCATCTTGTGGAAGTCTGTGGGATGAGCCGCCGGAAGAGGCCCACGAGGTGAAAAGTCCATGTGAGTTAGACCCAAGGTGTCGTGATGGGACCCGAACGTGGTTGAGTGGCGCCATCTTACAACCCTCAATTGTCCGCGCGTGCCGACAACCCTGCGTAAATATTTAATCTTGAGAGGCCCCATACTATCTCCCTGTTTTTTTTTAATCTTTACTTAATAGCTATATAAGGACATCCACGTTATATTTTCTTGATGTATTTATTTTTAAACTTGTTTCACTTCTTTCATCCTCGTCAAGAGGCGGGGCCGGGCGACTACAAATGAAAAGATGATTCGTAACAAGTTCCATGCATGCACGTATGCGATGGACATGGCATAGATTTTTGGACTAGATACATAACCATTAATAAATGGAATATTCCATTCATCCAATATCTTTTTTTGTTTCGAAAATTATCATTGGGATCAGAGGATTAGGAACCTTATTAATGGTAATACAATAATATTGTATTCCATTAATGAATCAGTTGGCAAGAACATTAGTTATCAACCTGTGCTTCCTCTCTATGTATCGCTACGCAGGCCGCAGGGCCGACAATTCGCCATCTCTACAAAGCTCGTGCTGGCCATTGCGCCACCTTCAACAAACTCGGTGATCAGTATCATCAGTGCGAAGGCCATTCGTAGGGACGTGGGATGTTAAACCTGATCATGATAATAAATGATATATAATACCCACCGGAAAGAACGTTTTGGCTTACAATAAAAAAATAAATATAAAAGGGGTGAATTTGGCTGGTGTCGGATTTGTTTTATATTAATTGTGAATGATGTTGGTAAATTTTATATATACTAATAAAAAATCTTATTTATTAAATTAATTTTTAAAATAAGAAAAATTCGTAAAACTTATTACAAATTTTTTTAGAGGCCTATTAAACCTAACATTAATATTAGAGTCATGTAAATTTTAATATTTACTTGTAATACTGAACTAGCGCCCAATATATAATTAATTTTCCATATTCAACGGTGAGGAGGAACATTAATTATGTAGTGCAATGGTTCTCGGAGACGACGTGCATGCTTGCAAGAGTACAAGCTGCACGCTATTCGTCTTTCAAAAACAAATATTAATTACTTTAATATGCACCTTAATAACATTTTATGCATATGAATTCACTAGAAGTAGAATATTCACGAGGTAGATGATTTATTGCTCAAATGGTTTGGACGCCTTGTTGGATGGATATTTATTGGTTGACAAAAAGTAAGCGAGCTACACCTTTTTATAACTTATATAAGTTACACCTCTAATCCATGCATGAGTTTTTAGTAGGTCTTATATTATATACTGGTACTCATCTGTAAAAGACGTATAATATTGCATGAGTAGTTGGTTGATAAAATTTATCTTTTTTATATATTAATATAATTTAACTCAAAATTAA
The DNA here is from genome assembly GCA_032619315.1 of Piper longum. NCBI lineage: Eukaryota > Viridiplantae > Streptophyta > Magnoliopsida > Piperales > Piperaceae > Piper > Piper longum. Next base: position 3,076 of record JAVDBV010001119.1, read on the forward strand.
AAAAATGCATGCACTATTTGAAAAATATTTAAAAATTATCATTTATTACTATTAGTTCAGAAATTAAGATGAACGGTTAAACATGTTAGATTGATTTGAAAATTTGTGTCTTAATTATTCAATTTTACATATATGTATGTGGAGTTTAGGTAATCTGACCCACTAAATTACTCTAAATATATAGAAGTTGTAACTTATAAAGGTCCATATACTATAATTTTCTAACAAATTAAATATCAGTATATTTTGTACTCTGCTTCTTGTAATGGTAAAGAACGGTAAAAAATATTGTTCTACATTATACATGTGGTATTCATAATTCCTTCTCCGTATCTCAATTGTTTCCATTGCACTAGTTTGATTCACATACCAGCTTCAACTAGCATGGCACTATTGAACGTAAGCAAGGAATCGTATACAAGTTGTGGAACATTTTTTTCCCCCCAGTAAGTTGTGGACTATTTGCTTCAATATGATTCCTCATGTCGCCTATTTTTAAATCTTCATATCACCGTTTGTTATCCCATTAGGGAGGGTCACCGCGAGTTCGAACTTAATTAATTATTATTTTTAATTTCTTAATAGCAATAGTTAGTCTACTATTTATGTCCAAATAAAAAAATAAAAATAAATATTCACTTCCACTGCTTTTTTATATTTTCACTTAATAAAGTATTTAAGTTATGTATAACTTTTTTTTTTAAAAAAAAAGCTGCTACAATGAACAATCATTTGATGCAGCTTTTGATCATTAACTATATATGTTAGAAATTGCAATCTAGTTTGACACATGCTTTGGTGGGCTCCGGATACTTGTTACAGCAAGCTGGCCATATCATCAACTTTCATGTTCTTTTTAATTTATCTAAACTATAGTTAGTATCTCACGCAAGGGTACCATCTTCTTCCTCTGGTCGGTCTTACGTGCCACTCCCCTTATTCACGAGATCAGCATAGTGAACTATTTTCGTATAACTGCTTGAGATAAAAGAACGACCGATATTCGTAGAACCAAAACCAAATCACCGTCGACCCGGCTAATAATTTGTGGTAAAAAAACAGAAAAACACTTTGCCTATAAAGCCCATTGTCTTTCACCACCACACCTCAATCCTTTCCCTCCATAAAAATCCCAACTTTTCCGACATCCGGCGACTTCGACGACGGCATGGACGCCTGTGGAGCAGCGAAGGTGAAGAAGAGCGCCGGCGGCCAGTTCGGCGGGCCGAAGAAGAAGCCGTCTCCAACTCTGTCAAGGCCGGCCTCCAGTTCCCTGTCGGCAGGATCGACAGCTACACCCAGCGCGTCGTCAACGGCGCACCCGTCTACGTCGCCGCCATCCTCAAATACTAGGCCGCTGAGGTCGATATCGATTCTTGCCATGTTAAAAAATCCAATCCTTTTATTATGGATTTGATGGGTGCCTGTGTAGTAACTATTGTAGTCCTTATCGCGCAGAGCTTGCTGGGCATGCTTCGAGAGACAGCTATAAGAACAGGATCCTAGGGCACGTGCTTCTGGCTATCAGGAACGATGAAGAGCTCGGGAAGCTGTTGGCTGGCGTCACCATCGCTCACGACGTTCTTCCGAATATCGACCCGGTGCTGCTGCTTCCGAAGAAGTCTTGACTAGGCCTCCAAGGAGCCGACCGTTGCCAAATAAATATATCTAAAACGGTCTTGTTTGCTTGCTACAGCCTTTCCTTCCCATGACATGCTTGCTGTTATGGCCTCGTTTTATGGGCTGTTTGAATAAATGGGATTTGTACGTTGTTCTTGAGTATATTTAGTTTATTTAAAGGTAGTCGGTGAAACAATTCATAACTTACGATCGTATGCCATAATTGCATTGAGAATTGAACATGAATGCAAGGAAGTTGTAAGAATACCTAGGACTATTGGGTTTTGAGGAGTCCAATTAAACCTTATTGAGATTCTAGATATAAAACAAATTGAGAGATACTATTTGGTAGCCTACATTAACTTATCTAGTCACAAGAAGTGTATATTGAGTATTGGTTGAGATGTCCTGAACAAGTAGTGTTTATCGACTTTAAAATTAACATCTAGAGATATTGAGTACAAGTTTAAGTATTAATCATAATTGATTGTTGTTAGTTAGAGTTATCGAGTACGCCAAATAATGGTGATCGATCATGCCAAAAAGTGTATATTGGTAATAGTGTATGGAATTGTTGGTAGTGCTAAGAGTTGATTATCGAGCATATTAAGAACTGGACTCGGGAGTACCAAGAAGAGTGACCGAGTATTAACAAGAGTGCTTGACAAGTGCTAGGTAATGACCGAAAGCTGAAAAGTGAAGTTCTGGGATTTGGTTAAGGTTTCCTAGTTGCATTAGGAATCCTAATACAAATAAGATTATCAATAGCGGTTGTGCGTACGGGCTAGCTGATTACCATGAGATTTCTTGGTGGGCTTGGTTGAGTCTTTGGAGAGGGGGTCATGAACGATTTAGAGAAGTGTTGGACTTAGACATCAAGGTTGATTAGGAGAAGGAGCGGAGAGGGTGTTTTAGTGGAGTCGGGATCAAACTTTAATCCTAATGGGAATCGGATATTGGGATTTGAGGTTCTTTGGCCTAGGGGGTTTTTTCACCACCATGGAGTTCAACTAGGAACATGTAGAACAACATGAAAGACGTGTCTTAAGTCTTGTTAGACTTGGAGAGAACGTTAGGAAGAGTTGGAGTAAATTCTTTTATGTTAGCCAAGATAGAGTTTGAAACGAAGTAGGAAGCGGTTCTTATCAATACATCATATCCTTGGATATATAGGATCATCACGAGAGGGGGTGATCAATCATAAGAGAGGGAGGATATCTTTGAGGGGATTTAAAAGAGTTTTCTACGCCTCCATTATGAGAAAAAGACCAAATTAAGGAAGAAGAAGGAGGAAGTTGTTATGGTCAATCTCTTGGTGTAGAGATTGAAACTTCAAACTTTGAGGGATTATCGGGGCTTGATTAAGGTACTGTTGTATATGCCTTTGTTACTGATTTTGATTCATATATGATTGAGTCAAATTCATATATTAGTTGTTCTCATTGGAAAGTTCGACTAGAGGTGTATAGTTGTAAGGATTACTTGTTAGAAGGGTGAACCAGGTAAGTACCTTTATGAACCAGTAGCATTGGATTAAGGCCTAGCGGGGCTGTCCACAAGGTCAAGTGAGCGCTTGAGAGGATTTGAGTACTTGTACTCTTTGTATTATTGTGTTAATATAAGGTTAGAAGTGATTCCCGTAGATCTGCGTGTTTGTTTATAGTTTGTCACGATTAAGCAAAGAACCTTAGTACTGGGTTATGGTTGAAATTTACAACGTGACCAATTACGAGGACTAGTTATTAGGACAAGCAAGGGTAGAGACTGGCACAGCCGAGCACTAGAATTAGTTTTTGGTAAAGATCAAGTTGTGACTAGGAAGGTTGCTACTTATTATCGAGACAGCTTATCGATAAGAAGTACTGATAACCAAGAATAGTGTAGTTAATGTGTTTATGTGTGATCGAGCAAAATGTAAATAGTGATTGAGATTAATCCCAACTTGGGTATTAATTTCTTGACCGAGAAGTAGTATGGTACTCGGAGTGTAGAGGTTATAAAGGATATCGGGTAAGAGTAGAAAACATTAATTGGTATAATTGATCATTGGTTATTGGTATTGGTGGTAATTGAATATCAATAAGGGGGTTTATTGCTCTTGGTAGTACAAGTATTGAAACTTAAATGAGGAAGTAGATTTGAAGGAGTTGCCGGTTTTGGAAATTGTTAGCCTTTAGGCTATGATAGTGACGGAATACTATGAGCAGTAGTTGGAAGTTACTTTTGTGAGTTTATCATTTAGTGTGTAACTTATGGAAGATTGAATGTTCTCCGGGTGACATTTGACATCTTACCCTAAAATAAGAAAGGATTTAAGATAAAAAATTTTATCCTAAAATTAACCCTATGACATTAGACATCTTACATGGGAAACTCACCCCCTTGGACCTGCCCTTTTGGCCCTTTCATATATATAAAACCAACGAGAGGACAAAATGGTTCCCTTTTACAACGTACTAGCGGTAGTTTGGAGGAGAACATAACAATTGATAATGTGACCGAATCAAGCAAAGGCTCATCTTAGACTAGGGAAAGGTTAACACAATATTTACTTGGGTATACGGCAGAGTATTTGGTCAGTTTCAAACCAAACTAACTAAATTTTTGAAAAGAGGTTTGACTGCTAAAATTTCACACTGAACTTAACCCAAAATTTATACAAAAAATTTTACACTAAACCACTAATATTTTAATTTGATTTATTCGAAATTGAAATGAATATAACTATATTAAAATCAATTATTATTTATACAATAAATAAAGCTAAAAATATGATATAACGATCACGGTTATACTCAAAAGTATTTTATATATAGATATAATATTAAATATTTCAAATAAATTAGAAATAAATAAAAATTATCAATAATAACCCACATAAAACATAAATATTTAATTTTTTTAATCTTTTTAATTTTTTGGTTGGTTTCACTTCCGCTTAGTTTGGTTCCGTACTAAAATTCCCCGCATTTAGAAAGTTTATTCAAGGTCAAAAATGAATTGAACTAAAATTTAAGAAAAACTTAATTTAATAAAAAAAATTGGATCACTTTGATTGGTTATTTAGTTCGAGGCCAAATCTGATCGATCAGCCTAGTTGTTGTAGCCTTTTTAAAAGTTATATAGCTTTTCAAGGGCAGCGGTACTTTTTAAAGCACATTCTCTTCACACAGGGCAATCCTATTAAGAGAGGCTGGCCAAGTTATTAAAAGATTAAAAAATGGTTTCCTTTTTCACTGTTATTGTGGACGATTTTGTCACCAGATAAATCAATATCTCTAATTTTATTTCACTCTAAAGGTTGCAACAATTGTCGATAATCTTGATTCCTTTCTAAAAATCACAATCATTATTAATCTACCCTTTCATACAACTACCAATGGATAAAAGCACTCATTCATGAAAAGGTGTGACTAAATTCATTGGAATAATAGAGCCAATGAAAAATGCTTATAAAGTCCCAATTTCTAATGAACTAATTTTCATTAGAAAAGAGTTCACAAAGTTCGCCATTTCTAACAAACCAACTATCAACTAAATCATCAATAGTAAAGAATAGTTTGTACTACTATGCAATTAATTTTAATATTAATTTTTGAATGATAAGAACGGTGGAGCGGGGAAAATAATTTTATCTACGTAAAAAAACACAATTTAAATTAATAGCCAGATTTGACAGTAGCTGGGCAGGTAATACAAAAGGGCTATGCGGTGAGGAGATATAATATTTGTTAGTCGGTGGGAGAACTTATCCGGTTCGAGAACGGAATCCGCAGTTGCTGTTCACACCTTCAAGGCATACTTATCCGGGGTGGGCAGTACCTCCTATATTAACAAATATTTGTTAATGATATATTTGCATTTTGGACCAATTCGACGGCCCCTGCCAAATGTGGACCCCCGCCCACTTCCCGCTACGGCTAAGTGCATTGGTCTGAACCTCATAAATAAATGGGTCCCTCTTTTGTGATAGTGTGAAGGGCAAATTAATTAAGTACCAAATGCATGAAAGGGCAAGGATTTTTTACTTTTGTTTTTTAATCATGGAGGAATATAATACGCCGAACTACCTAATTAGTAGAGTTAGTTAACATTCCTCATTGTAATATACCATAATGACCTCTCACGCAGAGACCCAACGATGGGTGAGCAAAGTAGACGGGAACAAGGTCGCAAATTAATAGTGTCCTAATTATGATTGTGAAACATGTGTGGCCTACACGTTTTTTTTCTTTTTTCTTTTTGTCTTTGAAAAGGAGCCAGCTGCACGTTAAAATTTAGATTTGGTGCTTAACTTTAAGGGCGGTAACAAGTCGAAGTGGTGTGATATACAGATTGGACCATAGATTTAAATATCATATTGTACCCACTCATTTATACATATTATATGTATGCTCCCTTCAAAGTCAAATTCAATACAGCATAAATTTTTGTACCATCTTAAACAATATTCTGTTTTTAAATTTGAAATTTTTATAAAATCCTATTTTTTTTTTAAAAAAGTTGTATTTTAATTGATATTTAATAAAATTTTGATGACCAAATTCATTTAAATATTAACAAAATTATTTATAATGTTAGAATCTAAATGAATTCAATTCATGAACGAAATATACCCGTAAATCTAATATGGCAACCACAACAATCCCACAAGTGGCCTTCGTGTTTTCGGCCTCCGTGCAAGGCTAGTATTACAGACCTAATTTATGGGCATCATTAGATGTTAAGATTTGGGTATTATTCCTACTAGTCCAGCGTTCATGAGAGGGTAATAGTGGCTATTTGAGTGGTGGAAATATCATACTGAAGCTAATTCGTGCTTAGTTGTAGGTGACAACCGAGGTATCGATGATGGGTGTTGGAAGTTGAGTAGCGGGTGCCAAAGTACCGAGCATGATGCTGCTTGACGCACCGAGCAACCTCATGACGGGAAGTCCATAGCGTGGGGGTCGATGCTAGTCGGGAGGTTGCTACCGAGCATGCATTGGGAGTGACTAGGAGTACCGGGAGCAGATGCCAAAGCACCGAGCATCATGACCGAGCGAGCAGCGGGTGACGGGTGTGACCGAGCATCGAGCGCTACCGGGTGAGTAGCATGATCGTGCGTCGGGCACTACCGGGTGACGGGAGTGATCGAGGGCGCACGGTACAAAGCGTCGGGCGTGACCGATAGTGTACCGGACGTCGGGTGTGATCGATGTTGCGTGCAGGCGTGCATGACGGGTCATCATACATGACTGGCACCTTGCGGGTGCACAGTGCACTCACGATGCATGAACGCGATCAATCACTGTAGTGTAAGCACATGCGGGACCGAGTGGATGCTGGTGTATGGTGCGACCAAGCTGCCAAACGCTAGGATAGGTTGAGTGCTGGTTAGGGTCGAGCCAGTGAAGGTGAAATAGGCAGATTCCTATTTTGTAGGGATTGCTGCCGGGACTCGATGGATCAGCGGGGCCACTATCAGGTTGGAGGAAATTTGTTACCATATTGGATCATGACTTTGGAGAAGATCATGATCGGATTTTGCAACTAACTCCTGGAAATAAATATGTGGCCATGTGGATAAACCTGGAAGTGGGGATAAGGGCGCGGTAGATCTTTGTTGGATCTTTTGGGCACAAAGATGCTAGAGATTATTGTTTATCTGGAAATAGGAAATATGCTGGAGTATATATACACGTATCGAAGTAAAAGGACGAGACTTTCTTCTGGAAGTGGAGAAGGACGTGACTCTCTTTTAGAATTGAGAGGAGCCAATTGTGGGGTGGACTCTTAGTGGAAGAGGACGAGCAATTGGTGGAGCAGCGTGTGACACGTTGGGATTGATTTTTGCGGAAGACACTAGAGTTTGCTGCAGACTGACCTTGGTGGTGACGGGTTGGGAATTTCAAATTGTTGGGCATCGTTGAC
>JAVDBV010001120.1:0-12001 GCA_032619315.1 Piper longum
GGGGGTGGTCGTCGACGTCACAGCGGCAGTGGCATCGACTGGGCGGCATCGAATCGACGAGGAATGGTGGCGGCGTCGCGGGGCAAATCCAGCGTCGCGGCGGCCTAATCGTGGCCGAGGTTGGTCGGAATGGCACGATGACGGCACGGCGCGGCGGGGCAGTGTCGATCGGCGACATGGCGGCGTCGGTGATGGCGGCAGCAAGAAACCTAGGGGTGGCGTCGGGTTTGGGTGAAGAAGGTGTCGGGGGTGGGGGAGAAAAACACCATGATGGCAATGTCGTTAATAAGTATTGACTCGATTCTTACTCGAGTCAAAATAATAACTAACTCGTAATAAATCCTAAAAAAATACAGAAAAATAGGGGAAAATCCCATAAAATAAAATAAAAACATCACAACATCCAAATGACATGCTCTTAAAACTATTTCTATGATTAAATCCATAAAAAGAAAAATTACTGCATACATTCATATATTCTGATAATTCATTTCACATCATTTCTTCGACGTTATCATCATAAATTCAGGTATACGTGATTCCCATCGCTCATAACTCATGCTGGTCTCAACTCAGCGTGTGGTCTATGAACTGACCCGACTCGAACCGACGGTTGAACCGACTGGTTCGCTGTAATAAAACCCTAACTCGAGTCACGGGTTTTACAACTTTAACCCATAACCCATTAGAATAATTATTTTTAAAGACTTATTACGAGTTAGTATTATTTTTAACTCGAGCTATATCGAGTCAAGCATAAATTACAGATCTACCATCTTCTTCTTCCCGACGCTCTTCTCTTCTCCTCACCTCATCTTTGGAACCAAAACTAGACTAGACTATCTTTTACTTCAACCAAAAACCAGATCACGTCCTTCACTAACTTCTTCCCTTCCCTAGCAATCCAATTGGGAGCCTAAAGCTCGTGTATTATAGCAACTATCCATGGCGAATCCTGTTCTGTACCAAGGCGCATGATGTCTGGCCAGCAGCACTGCCAGGAACGCAAGGCAAACTCCGTTCGGCCATGGCACCACTGGGAATTCTCCCCTACTTCTTGCACGACAACCCAAAACCAAAAGAAAAGAACCACAACGTAGTTGTTGATTGCAACGCCACGAGTTTGTGACACAAGTGCCATGGTGCTGCTGCTACAAGTTAGTAGAATGGGCTACCGTTCTTGGCCATGCAAATTAATGGAATCCAAACTTAAATTTAATCACCACAATATGCATAAGGACGTTGATGCAGCAACTGAACAGCAAAGCAATCATGAATTGATGCAACAACAGTAAATTGCATTCATGGACGAAATTTCCAATTTTCAGTTTATATCTTTTCTTTCTTGTTGATTTGAGACTTTAGTTTATGATTATCAAGCTTATTATCAATGTAAAGTAGGCATGCATGCAAATTAAGAAGAGGGAGATAGGAAGGATACCCAAGTGAGGAAGAAGCCGGCTCCAGAAGAGGAGAGAATGAAATAAGGATAATGCCCTCTCACAAATTATATAATGAAATGGTGGCTAGGGTATGTGAAAAACACCCCAACAACCCGTATTTCATTTAACTGGGTAATTGGGTAAAAAATAAAATATAATATTTAACCGAGTAGAATGAACTGGGTTGAGAATATAATATAATTAATCATAATAATTTTCCAATGTTAGATCCTTCCACGACCGAGTCGAATATATATAAGTTTTTTTTTCATGGTCTTTACAATCTGCCCAACTTAGAAATAGTTCGTCCCTGAAATATTATAACTGGCAACAGAACAATAAGGATTAATTATTCATTTGGTATCGGTTCATGCTACTACAATCGTAAGGATCTTATGCCACAAATAGGCTAGGGTATTTCCTTGCCATCTCTTGTTCAGTCTCCCATGTCGCTTCCTCTAACCCCTCATTTGTCCACAATACCTTTACCAAAGGAATTTCCTTGTTCCTGAGTGTCTTAATTTCTCTTGCCAGAATGTGAATCGGCTTTTCCTGGTAGGCTAAATCTGATTGTAGCTCTAAGTCTTCAAAATTTTTTATTATATGATCCTCATCTCATACATATTTCTTTAGCATTGACACAAAAAAAACATTGTGTACTCCAATGAGGTTTGGTGGTGATGCTAATCTATATGCACAATTCCTGACTCAATCCAGGATTGGGAACGTTCCTATGAATCTTGGTTTCAACTTCCCTGATGTTTTAAATTTGATCCACCCCTTTCTAGGAAATGTCTTTAGGTACACAAACTCCCCAACTTGGAACTCCAAGTCCCTCTTTCAAGTATCAGCATAACTCTTCTGTCGATCATGTGCTACCTTAATCCTTTGCTAAATGAGTTTCACCTTTTCAGTTGCTTACCTCACCATCTCTGGCCCGACTATAACTGCCTCGGTAGACTCCAACTAGCGCGATAGAGACCTGTAGGGCCTACCATATAAGGCTTCAAATGGTGTCATCCCTATTCTTGCCTGGTAAGAGTTATTGTAGGTGAATTTAGCCAAAGCTAAGTGTTTCTCCCAATCTCCTCCCCAGTCGAGGAAGCAAGCTCTGAACAAATCTTCCATGGTTTGAATAGTCCTCTCACTCTAACCATCGGTTTGGGGATGTTATGCTGTACTCAGTTTGATTTGGGTTTGCATGGCTTTTTGGAAAGCTTCCCAGAAATGTGAGGAGAATGGGGATCTCGGTCAGAGACTATCTCCTTTGTAATCCCATGCAGCTTGACAATGTTATTGACATACAATTCTACTAGGTATTCTGCCATCCTCATCGATTTCGTGGGGATGAAATAAGCTGCCTTAGTCAGTCGGTCTACAATCACCCATATGGAGTCATGCTTCTTCTGAGTCCTTGAGAGATTTGCAATAAAATCGCATGTGACACACTCCCATTTCCAAGTTGGTATGTCTAATTGTTACAATAGTCCCCCAGGTAGTTGATGTTGGGCTTTGATCTGTTGGCAAGTTTAACACGTGGAGACAAAATCCACAACATCCCTCTTCATCCCAATCAACCAGTAGGTTCACTTTAAATCCTGATACATTTTAGTAACTCTAGGGCGTATCGAGAACTTTGAGCGATGAGCCTCTTCTAGGATATTCCGCCTCAGTGAATCATCCTTCGGTACACACAACCTCCCTCTAAATCTTATCGCACTGTTGGAATCCGCTACCATGTCGGGATTCTTGTCCAACATCTCATTCAGCTCCTCATCATTCATCGGCTCTAGCTTAACCCGGTTAACCCTATTAGTTGTTCCACAGGGTTGATAGCCACCACTTCTGCTGCCATAGCACAAAGTCTAGCTAGCTGTTGACCAGTGTCTACCTTGCCATTCTGACTCAACGCGTCGGCTACAACGTTCGCTTTTCTCGGGTGGTATATGATTTGGAAGTCGTAGTCCTTCAAGTAATCTATCCACCGCCTCTGTCGGAGGTTAAGGTCATTCTGGGTGAAGATATACTTCAAACTCTAGTGATCCATGAACACTTCAAACTAGGTTCGATATAAATAGTGTCTCCAAATCTTCAGAGCAAAAACAACTGCTGCTAGTTCCAAGTCATGGGCTGCATAATTTAATTCATGAATCTTCAATTGGCGAGAGGCATAAGCCACCACTTTACCTCTTTGCATAAGGACACATCCTGACCCTACTCGAATGCAACACTGAAAACCACGAAACCTTCATTGGCATTTGGCAGGGTCAAGACTGGTGCAGTAGTTAGACTCTTCCTCAAAGATTGGAAACTCCCATCACACTTGCTACTCCATTCGAACTTGAATCCCTTCCTTGTGAGCTTGGTCATTGGCGATGCCACCAAGGAAAAATCTTTAATGAATTTCCGATAGTAGCCTGCTAACCCAAGGAAACTTCGGATATCGGTGACTAACTTAGGTTGCGGTCAATCAGTAACCACTTTTACTTTCGATGGATCCACTACAACTCTGGCTTTTGAGATAATATGACCGAGGAAGTTCACCTCCTTCACCCAAAAGTCACACTTTGAGAGTTGGCGAACAGTTGATTCTCCCTCAGGACTTGAAGAGTGATAGATAGGTGTTTCACATGGTCCTCCTCATTATTTGAATAGACCAAAATGTCATCCACAAACATGATAATAAACTTGTCCAAGTATGCATAGAATATCATGTTCATAAGTGACATAAAGGCCGCTGGTGCATTTGTTAGACCAAAAGACATAACCAGAAACTCATAATGTCCATACCAAGTTTGGAAAGCCGTTTTTAGTATATTTGATTACTTTACTTGCAGTTGGTGATATCCGGACTGCAAGTCTATTTTAGAAAAATATTCTGGCCATTTTTAGCTAATCGAATAAGTCATCAATCCTTGGTAAGGGGTACCGATTCTTGACTGTCACTTGATTGAGCCAGTAATAGTCAATACATAGCCGAAGTGAGCCATCCTTCTTATTCACAAAAAGAACAGGGGCTCCCCAGGGTGAAGAACTTGGCCGAATGAAACCTGCCCGCAACAATTCTTCGAGTTGACTCTTTAACTCCTTGAGTTCTGCTGGAGCCATACGGTATGGTGCTTTAGAGATTGATGTTACTCCAGATGCTAGGTCAATGACAAACTCCACTACTTGCTTAGGTGGTAACTCTGGAAGTTCATCTGGGAATACATCTGGAAACTCTGCTACCACAAGAATTATGGAAAACTCTTTGGATTTGGACTCAGACTCAACTAAGTTAGCCAAAAAGGCTTTACAACTCTCACCAAACAACTCAACTACCTCACCGATTGACATGATACAAGAAGATGGATCATGCAATGACCCTTGAAAAATGATCCCCATCTCACAATTACAAGGTTTTGTCACCACTCTCTTCTCTTTACAGTCAAGAAATGCCTAGTGTGCAGACAGCTGTCCATTTCCAATAGTACATCATACCCTTTTGCCCCATATACGATAAAATTCCACACATAGGGTTTCCCTTGTATATCTATGGATAGGTTAGTCACTCCTAACGTCGTGACTTTACCGTCTCCCATTGCGGTAGTGACCCTATAGGTCTTGGATAATGGAGATGTTTGGAGACCTAAACTCTTGACTATGTGAGATGAAATGAATGAATGTGTACACCCCGAATCAAATAGAACATCCACATTAGCTCCTTGAATTAGATTTTTACCTCGAACAGTGTGATCATCCTCCTCAGTGTTCTTGACTTCATCTGCATAGAGTTTCACCTTCCCTTTGTCTGCCAGTTGTGCAGGTATTGGTAGCAAATAGGAGCTGGTGCCTACCCTTTCTCAAGCTGCTCTTGTTGTTGCTTTGGAGGCTGATGACACTCCTTCTGCAAATGTCGCGTCCTTTTGTAGTTGTAGCATCTACGGGGCTCCCTGCATGTACCCGAATGCATCTTATTGAAATTTCAACATCGTCTCATTGGAATATCCTCAAACTTCCTTTTAAGGTTCCCCTCCAAGTTCCCTCGGTAGTTCTGCTGCTGGTGTCTTGCTGACCTGTTTTGGCTACTAACAGGGTTGGCATTTTTGTGTTGTGAAGTAACCTTCCCCTGTTTTTGTGCACGGTCATACTCGAACACCAACTCCTAAGTAAACGCCAACTCCTAAGTAGTCGTTGTGTCGATCACCTCGGATATTGTTCTCCTTGGCGCCGTGACAATCTTACCCCTCAATTCTGGCTTCCACCCCCAAAAGAATTTGTCAGTTCTAGCCTTATCAGTTGCCAGGATCCCAGATGCTCCAGCTATAAGAATTTCTTAGCATATCCCCGGACTGAATTCTCCCTTCGAGCTAGGGTGGCGAATTCCAGTGCTTTCTTTTGGACAACGGACTTTGGAAAATATTGTCCATTGAAAGCTGCTACAAATTATGCCCATGAGATGGATGAGATCTCATGGAAATAAAAGGTGGTCTTCTCCATGGATTTCCACCAGTACGATGCTTCCTTCTGAAGCATGCACGTTGCCAGCCTCACATGATGGAGGTGGGGCACCGATAGGGCCCTAAACGCTTTTTTAGTAATGTCTATCCAGCTCTCCGCCTTCATTGAATCGATCCCTCCAACAAATACCTCAACTCCATTCTTCCTAAACTTTTCCACAGTGTAACGGCCACTGTCATCAATAGCTGACGACAACACTTGTCAGACTACCAGTGGCACTTGGTTTGCAAGCTCCCCTCACTCGCCCGGGTCAACTAACCCTGCCCGCCCTTGGGCACTCCCCTGATCACCATCTCGGGTGATTCTAAGACCCATTGCCAAGTTTGATTCTGAGACCTGCTGAACATTATTCTGAACCACAGAATTTGTATTTTCTGAAGCCTGCGCTAGTCCCTGTATGGCTGCCATGATCTGAGCTAATACATTCTCCGTGTTCGGACTTGCTGGAGTAGACCGGCTGAATTGTCTACGCATGCCGACCATCTGAAACATCGAAATTTCTTCTTCGTTATTGTTCATTAGTATTTTATTTTATTCTTTATTATTTTTGTTGTTTTAAGCATTGCCACTCACATGAATAGCTAACGTGGGGCACACTGTCCCATTACACTGTTATCCATATCACATAGGTGTCCCATACCACCCATACTACATAGACGTTGATTGTAAAGGCGTCCCAGATGTGCTCATTGGTTTAGGTGTCATGTGCACCTAACATGACACATAAGTGGCACACCATCCCATACCGGTGTTATACTTAAAATTTTTTTTCAGTTATTAATTAGGTTTGTTAGCAAGTACACTCATTCATAAATAACATAAAATATTGGGAAAAGATAATTACTGAACTTTTCAATAAGGTACTTGAGTCATAAGATGTGAGCTAATGGGAAATCGTACTTTGATACCACCTGAATGACCCGCCCTAACCGGCCTGGGTGTTACTTAATACGTTAAGTTATGTAAACATAACATGCAAGAACATGAATTCTAATACGACAAATAAGTCTAGAATTTATAAATCATAAAAAAATAAATTGTGCTTCTGATTGCATATGACAGTATATAACATAACCATCCCACAATCTCAGACCGTTTCCCATAGCTACATTTATATCACAAGAGAATAAAAGGAAGTCCAATTTATTATCCATTCACCAAGCCTGAGTTGGTAAAAGAACCACCAACCATACTTTTATTCTTCAGTCCAAAGCTGCTCCCCTGCGGAGGTAATTCCGCGTTAGTGATAAAACCACATAATTAAATGATACAAGTCAATATAAATCCTATTATCGTTTCACAAGTCTTTTAGTAATTATGAGCGTATGATGAACTCCAATTATAGTGGGAGGGGTGCCACCCTATCCAGCTACCATCCCATGCACGTGCACACACGCTACGTGGCCCACGGCCTGTAGTTACCGATATTTGCCATTTACTCACCCTCTCGGTATCACGAGTGCATAATGAGCTGCTCCATTGAGCCCAGTCACCCCTTTAGGCATGGGGGCAAGTATTCAATCTTTCAGTGGTTGCTGCCCTGCATCGAATTGAGTCGACCCTGGTTGCGTTCCAGCATATGGTGGTCAGATACTCTAGTCAACCAAGACTCCCAAATAGTAATTTTAAAGCATGCGTCCCCGTGTCTTGACCCCGGTTGCACTCGATGCAAAGTGGTTGAATCTAGGCTTAGGCCGACCAGTGGTGTTAAAAAGAAAAATACAACATTTCAAATAATTATACGGACCTGGATAGTTCGTAAGTGAACTTGCAACCACGACGATCCTAATAGGAAGGAGAACATAAAATTTTACATAAGTATAATTTTATTCTGAGTAGAAATGCATGCAACTAAATGACTAATATATATATCATTATTAAAATTCGACAACATAAAACATGCCACACTCAACAATTGATCAAATAATTATTAGCTTATAAAAAAATATCTAATTACTATTATTAGTGTATTTTCCTTTGAGATGCTACTTACTTAACCACGAACTTGATGATTAGGTTTATGATTTTAATCTTTAATCGCTATCATTATTAATAGCACTTTAATTAATTAAGTCGTTCGATTAAATTCTTTAAAATGATTTATATTATCCTAATTCAAAGATATTAATAATACAATTATTTTAAATTATTTAAGTCAATAAAGGTTCAAACTTTTTTTATTTTCATTATGCTATTTAGGTTCAATGCTTGTGATTTTTACACAAATATAGTTTACTAACCCATTTTTTTACCTTGCCAATTCATTATTAAAATAATCACTTTATTTACATAATATTAATTAAATATGGAAAATGTAAAATCTTTATTTTATTAATCACTCATAACCATCCGATTTAATATAATCGCATGTATAAAGTAGATTAATTATCGACCGTTTATCATTACCATATTTTTATTACTTATGGCAATTTCATACAATAATTTATTAGTTTAGCCACTTTAACCCGTAAACCCATTAGAATAATTATTTTTAAAGACTTCTTACGAGTTAGTATTATTTTTAACTCGAGCCGTATCGAGTCAAGAATAAATTACAGATCTGCCATCTTCTTCTTCCCCACGCTCTTCTTTTCTCCTTGCCTCATCTTTGGCACCAAAACAAGACCAGCCAATCTTTTACTTCAACCCAAAACCAGATCACGTCTTTCACTAACTGCTTCCCTTCCCTAGATATCCAATTGGGAGCCTAAAGCTCGTGTATTACGGCAACTATCAAAGGCGAATATTGTTCTGCACCAAGGCGCACGATGTCTGGCCAGCAGCACCACCGGAAACGCAAGGCAAACTCCTTCCGGCCAGCAGCACTGCCGGGAACGCTCCCCTACTTCCCGCACGACAACCCAAAACCGAAAGAAAAGAAACACAACACTGTTTCTGATCGCAATGCCACGAGTTTGTGACACAAGCGGCATGGTGCTGTTGTTGCAAGTTAGCAGAATGCGCTACCATTCTTGGTCATGCAAATTAATGGAATCCAAACTTATATTTGATCACCACAATATGCATAAGGGCATTGATGCAGCAACTGAACAGCAAAGTGATTATGAATTGATGCAACATTAGTAATTTGCATTCATGGACAAAATTTCCAGTGTTAAGTTTATTTCTTTTCTTTCTTGTTGATTTGAGACTTTAGTTCCATGATTATTAAGCTTATTATCAGTGTAAAATAGGCATGCATGCACATTAAGAAGATGGAGATAGGAAGGATACCCAGGTGAGGAAGAAGCTGGCTCCGGAAGAGGAGAGAATGAAATAAGGATGACACCCCCTCACAAATTATATAATGAAATGACGGCTAAGGTATGTGAAAAACAACCCCAACACCCGTATTTTATTTAATGGGTAAAGAAGAAAATATAATATTTAACCGGGTAGAATGAACTGGGTATAGAATATAATATAATTAATTATAATAATTTTCCAACATTCAATCCTTCCCCGACCGAGTCGAATATATATAAATTTTTTTTTTCACGGTCTTTACATGATACTATTATTATAAAGCATTGTGTTACGAATGAAAAATCATCCATATTGTGGCATCGAAGATTAAGACATATCTCAATCAAATGAATCAAAAGACTTGTAAATGGAGCTTTTATAACTCTCGATTTTACAGATTTTGATACTTATGTGGACTGTATTAAGGGAAAGCAGACCAATATGCTTAAGAAGGGTGTTAGGAGGAGTTTTAAGATATTAGAAACTATATATATAGATATATGTCATCCTGATATATATTCATATGGTCAGAAATACTTCATCTAATTTATCAATGACTATTCATGATACATGTATCTCTACATACTTGATAATAAACATAAAGCATTGGATGCTTTTAAAATGTTTAAAGCTGAAGTGGAGAAACACTATGGTAAGCAAATCAAAATCATGAGAGCTGATCGAGGTGGCAAATTTTATGGTAGGTATACTAATGGTGGACGAGCACCTGGTCCATTTGTAAAGTTTCTTCAAGAACATGGTATTATTGCACAATATTAAATAGTGTAGCAGAACAAAGAAATAGGACTCTATTAGACATAGTGAGGAGTATGCTTAGCAACTTCAAACTTCCTCATTCATTGTGGAAGGAAGCCGTTAAGATTGCAGCGTATATACTAAATAGGGTTTCTACTAAGGTTGTTTTAAAATACCATTTAAGTTATTAAAAGATTGGAAACCGAGTTTGAAATGTATGTGTGTTTGGGCCCCGCTAAAGTTAGGGTTTATAAGCCTCAAAAGAGGAAGTTGGGCCTAAGGACAATTAGTGGGTATTTTATTGGTTATGCCTAAAAGTCCAAAGGTTATAGGTTTTATTATCCATCGAATGTCACTAGATTTTTGGAAGAAATGCAAAATTTCTTGAGAATGATGTGATTAGTAGGAGTGATCAATATTGAAACTTAGTTTTTGATGATGATCATACTGAAAATACTCCTATATTAGGAAATAAACTACTTATTGCTCGTGGCATACATCCCAATTAGGTGAATGTTGAACAAGTAGTTAATAAACATTCACATAACGCTAGAGATGCTCTAATAGAACAAGTTGCTCATGAAGAAAATCAACAACTAGAAGTTCTTGAGCAACTGGTTAATCAACTACCTCCACAAGAGAACATTGATGAACTATTAAGAAAATCAACTAGAGTGAAAACACTAGCAATATAAAGTGATTTTATTGTTTACCTACAAGAAATTGATTATAATATTAGAGAAGAAAATGACCCTGATACATCTTCACAAACGATGGATAGTAATGATTTAAAATTATGTTAAGAAGCCATGAAATATGAGATGGATTCTATGGTTGCAAACCAAGTTTGGGATCTTGTTAAATTGTCTAATGGGGTGATAACTATTGGTTGCAAATGAGTCTTTTAAGCCAAAAAAATTTCATTAGGCAACAATGAATGATATAAGGCAAGACTCATAGCTAAAAGATTCACACAAAAGTAAGGAATTGATTATCGAGAGATTTTTTCTCCCTTTTCAAAGAAAGACTCCTTCCGTATCATCATGACACTAGTAGCATATTTTAATTTTGAATTACATATGAAAATAGCTTTCCTCAATGGAGATCCAGAAGAAGAGGTTCTTATAAGACAACCTAAGAGGTATTTTTCAATTGATGGTGAGCATCTTAGTTGTAAGCTTAAGGAATCGATATATGGGCTCAAACAAGCCTCCCATTAGTGGTATATTAAATTCTATAATGTAATCTCTTTGTTTGGTTCTGTTGAGAACATAAGGATATATTACAAGGTTAGTAGGAGTAAGATTATTGTTTTTGTCTTATATGTCGATGATATATTACTTACAACTAATGATATGGGATTGTTATATGAAGTAAAAATGTTTATCTTTGATTATTTTGATATTAATGATATGGGTGAAGTGTCTTATGCCGTTGATATTAAGATTCATAAAGATAAATCCTGGAAGCGGAAGAATTACTGAAACTCCGCGAAACCCTCACAAGGGTTTATGTACAAAGAACGGAATTCATGCAGACACATTCATGCACCAATCCCGCTTTCTTGTCTAAAAGGGTAGTTAGCCTCAACTACCGAATAGACCGTGCATCAACGGCCCAGGCCAAAATAAAACGGGGAATATCTTTCTATTTTGTATTATCTTTAATATCAAATAAAACGACTGGTTTAATTCGAATTAGTTAAAAGAAACGAATAAGTCCGCTTTTCGAAATTTAGAATTACTGTAAAAAATTTCTCTTATGTGTTGTATCATGAAAATTTCTTTTTGTTTTTGGATATGCAAGAACTAAAAAACTCTCTGTGGTGAAACAAAATATTGCTTATTTCCCCCTTAACCAAGTGCACATCATAGTCTTTTCCAACTCAATGCGAGAAAGTCACATAGTGTCTATTTTTTTTTTCATAAAGGGGTTTTTCTATGGGTTTGCCTTGGTATCGTGTTCATACCGTCGTATTGAATGATCCCGGCCGATTACTTTCTGTCCATATAATGCATACAGCTCTGGTTTCTGGTTGGGCCGGCTCGATGGTTTTA
>JAVDBV010001121.1:0-21044 GCA_032619315.1 Piper longum
ATATATATATATATATATATATATATATCTCATGACAAATAAAAAATAGGAATAACTAATCATAATAATAAGCTATTTGCTAATATTAATGATGACACTCCTCTCATCCTCATTCCGGCTCCACTGTTTCACTCTCTTCTCTTTATTGGGAGCAGCTTGCACTTGTCTTTTCTTGTACACTTACTAGGATGCTTGACCGGGGCACTTGCGTAGATATCAGAATTTGTGCTCATATACCAAACTAGTGCTCTAAGGGTAGACATCGGCACATCATGTTGGGTATGGGTGAGGTGCTTCATGTTGGGCATGGATGAGGTTCTTGTCTGACTAATTATTCGACACAGGGAGGAATAAAATATCTGAAAACTAGGGAGGAGTAGAATTTCTGAAACATGAGGTTTTCGTACTCACTGTGACCAAGGGGTAACCGGCTAGTCTGGGTACCAGAACCAAACCGAGTCCGGTCCAGGGCATTGGATTGCTTGCACCATACTACGTAATTTTAGCTAGGTATATTTAATTAAACTTCATCATATCAGTAAAATTGGATACCCACCAATTTTAAGAGAAAACCGGCTCAAATAGGTTGACTTCCAAATGGGATAGAGATAGACGTTAGTAGGTGTTTTTTTTTTAAAGCTACTCAGCGGTTTTTATAAATGAGAGTAGATCGTTGTCTTGTATTACAAGTAAGTGGCAGCTTGGAATAAAAAAAAACCTATGTGGCACTATTCTATAGTTGTTAAGATAAAAGACAAGACTTAACTTGTTGAAAGTCGAACAAGTAATGTGCTTGTGCTAATGTAATGACCCGGCCAAAGTAATGGGTGAAATTAGTGGCAGCTTTCAATAGACATTATGAGTTTCTGGTTATGCCTTTTGGTTTAACAAATGCACTAGCGGCTTTTATGTCGCTAATGAACACGGTATTCCACGCCTACTTGGACAAATTTATTATCGTGTTTCTGGACTAACATTCTGGTCTATTCAAATAATGAGGAGGATCATATAAAACACTTGTCCATTACTCTTCAAGTTCTGAGAGAGAATCAACTATTTGCCAAGCTCTCAAAGTGTGATTTCCAGTTGAAGGAGGTAAACTTCCTCAGTCATATTATCTCAAAGGCTAGAGTTGCAGTCGATCCATCAAAAGTAAAAGCAATCACTGATTGGCCACAACCCAAGTCAGTCACTGACATCCGAAGTTTTCTTGGTTTAGCAGGTTAATATAGAAAATTCGTTAAAGACTTTTCCTTGGTAACATCACCAATTACCAAGCTCACAAGGTAGGGAGTCAAGTTCGAATGGAGTAGTAAGTGTGAGGAGAGTTTCTAATCTTTGAAGATGAGTCTAACTACTACACTAGTCTTGACCCTACCAAATGGTAATGAAGGATTCGTAATCTTCAGTGATGCATCTTTATTAGGTTTAGGATGCGTTCTTATGCAAGGAGGAAAAGTAGTTGCCTATGCCTCTCATCAATTGAAGATTCATGAGCAAAATTACGCAACCCATGACTTGGAACTAACAGCGGTGGTTTTTACTCTGAAGATTTGGAGACACTACTTGTATGGAGCCCAGTTTGAAGTCTTCAATGACCACCAGAGTTTGAAGTATATCATCACCCAGAATGACCTTAACCTTCGATATAGGCAGTTGATAAAATATTTGAAGGACTACGACTTTCAAATCTTATACCACCCAGGGAAAACGAATGTTGTAATAGACGCGTTAAGCCGGAAGGGCAAGTTGGATAAGGGTCAGCTGCTAACTAGACTTTGGGCTATGTCAGCAGAAGTGGTGGCTATCAACCCTGTGGAGCAACTAACAGGATTACGGGCAAATCTAGTTATTTCCAATGACTTGGTTGATTGTGTTAAGCTAGCACGATTGGATGAATAAGATTTGAATGAATGAATAAATTTTAATACATCGAGGTTCAATGTCATTCACAAGTCTAACTATAACTATATCATTAGTTAACGAATTGGTCTACCCGTACCAATACCAAAGAAATAATTAATCATGATTATCCTGTTGCCTGTTATAATATTTCGGGGATGAAAATTTCTAAGTTTGAGAGATTGTAAAGATCGTAAAAAAAATTATTAATTACGTCGCTTTAAAATTATTTACTTGGTCTGGGAAGGATAGAAGGTTGGAGAATATTTTAGTTACAACGGGAGATTTGAGGGGAGTTTGGGTAGCGTCCTTATCCGGTAAAACATCGTGATGGGCATCTTCTCCACCCTAGTCGTATGCTTCTCATCTTCTTCTCCTCTTCCTTACAGCAGCCAACTTTCTCCTTGTTTAGGTATCCTCCCTATCTCCCTATTCTCACTTTCCATGCATGTATATTTTAAATGTATAGATGAATGATTGTTGATAAATAACTGTTGTGGTTTCTATTCCTCTCGGCTTTGTGTTTTGGGTTGTTTTTCTTCTCTGTTGGAGGATCGTCGCTGTTTATAGCGATACATGGGATAATGGGCAATGTTGTGGGGGATAGTTTCAATCTTGGGATTGATTTCTTCGGTTCTTTGTCAGGCATCCATATCAGTTCATCAGCCAAGGCTCACGCCGTGCATGCTCATAGCACTTGGCCTCGATGGTGTGGGTTGTTGTGTAAGAAGAAAAGAAGTTTTCCCGCATTGTGATCTTGCATTACCAAGTTTTATGGTCGATCATCTTTTCTTTAAATTCTTTTTGTCATGTGAAATATTTGTTATCCTAACACCTTGTTGAATAAATTTTGGGTGGATAATCGTATTACCTTGCTGTGACATTTTGCTTTGATTTTTTTTTTTTTTGGCTTTGTTGTTTCTGTGGATTAGATGAATGGATATATTTAGCATTTATTAGTAAAATAATTAATGTCATCATTTGTACTAATGAATATTACTAGTATTACGGTTTTTGTATAATGACAAGCATTATGACATATTTCGTGTTAATATTATTATTATAATGAATATTGGTCACAGTTGCTAAGCTAATTAATTATTATACTAAATCATCATTAGTAATATAATTTTTTTCAATATATGTTGGAATAAATTTATGGTTTATACATATTATAAAAATTGTAATTATAAATTAATTAATGAATTATATGTTAAATTATTTATACAACCATTATGATTAATTTAGATTATTAAATAAATGTTCATTGTTGATCTAAGTGGTTAATACGTGAACATGACTCTGATGATTAAATTGATAATTTATGTATGCCTATAAATAATCATGATTGGGTTAAGTAAATTGGGTAAATCCATGAGTAATATAATTACTGTAGTGATTAATTGTTGATAACTAATTTGTGTACTATAAGTTATTAAGTTAAATCAGATAGTTATAAGTGATTAATGAAATAAAGATTTTATCTTTATCGTAGATAAAGTTAATTATTTTAATAATGAGATAGTAAGATAGAAACAAAAGGGCTATTTATAATAATGTGCTAATCACAAACATTGAACTTATATAGCATAGCGAAAATAAATAAAGTTCCAGTCTTTATTAAGTTCAATAATATAAAATAATTTAAATTAGTAGTACCCTTGAATTAAGATAATACAAATCATTTTAAATAATTTAAAGGAATAATTTAATTAATTGCTAATTAAATATTCTGGAATTAATAAAAAAATTAATAAATTAGTATAGGTATACCAAGTTTTTATTTAATGAATTAAGTATCTTGTACTCACTAAATTTCTATTAATAATGGTTGTGATTAAAGATTAAAATTGTAAACTTAATCGTCAAAATCGTTGGTTAAGTAATTATCATCTCAAAGGAAAATATACTAATAATAGTAATTAAATACTTGGTTATGAGTTAATAATTTTTTATTATTAGTTGAGTGTGAATTGCGATCTAATTTATTAAATTAAAATGTAAAGAATGACTTAAATGATTGCATCACATAAATAATTAATTATCTCCCTATACATGTTGTAAATGTTGAGAATTTAATGTGTAATGTTGTTGAATGCTATATGCTTTATGTTGTTAAGTTTTAATAATGATATATTTCAGTCATTTAGCTGATATATTTTCTACTTGAATAAAATTATATTTATGTATAATTTTATTTTCTCGTTCAAATTAAGATCGTCGGTCGCGGTTGCGAGTTTACTTGCAAACTATTCAGGTCCGTATAATTATTTAAAATGTTGTATTTTCCCTTTTGGTAGCCCTAGCCAGCCTGAGCCTAGATTCGACCTCCATGCATCGAGTGCAACCGTGGTCAAAGAATTGACTCAGACTGGCACGGGGCTACACTTTTAAGATTTACTAAAAAGATAAAATACCCGCCCCCAGGCCGAAAGGGGTGACAGAGCGCAATGGCGCAAGACGACTCATTATGCTCTTGTGATACCGAGAGGGTGAGTCAATGGCAATTATTAGTAACTACAGTCTACAGGTCGTGGGCTACGTAGTGTGTGTGTGCATGTATGTGATGGTAGCCGGATGGGGTGGCCACCCCTCCCGTCATGATAAGAGTTCGGCATAGGCTCATAACTACTAAAAGTCTCATAAAATAATGATAGGGATTATATTGACTTGTCATTTAATTATGCAGCTTAGTGATTTTATCACTAACACGGTTCTGTGACCGTAGGTGAGCAGCTTCGGACAGAGGATTAAGAGTGTGGTTGGTGTTTCTTTTACCAACCTAGGATTGGTGAATTGATAATAAATTGGACTTCCTTTTATTCTCTTACGTTATAAATGTGGCTACGGAAAACTGTCAGGATACTGTGGGACTTTGGACTCACGTAGTTAATTTATTTTATGTATTGTCGCATGCTATCATAACATAATTAATTTTTATGATTAATAAATTTCTATAATTATTTGCCATGTTACAACTCATGTTCTTTAATTTTAGTTTTACGTCATCTATATTTTTAAGTAGCCCCCGGTCGGTTAGGGCGGGTCGTTACAATGGGCCTAAGTCATCCCTTCTAAAGCTTGGTTAACCAAAGATCATTATGCACATCCCCACTAATAAAGTGGATCTTATACTAAGAGGTATTAGATGCGAATGTAAGTTGGGGATCTCACAATTAACCCACCTTAGAAAATTTTGTCTTTGAAATTCTTATACGTGGCCCTGTTAAACGGCCAAGATCATATCCTACTTGTCCCATGTCCAACACCGTAGCCTACATCCTTAGTCCAACCCACCATCTAATACGGTTCCAAATTACTTCTAACATCAATTGTACTGACCCAACCTAAAATTAAAACAAATGAGCCTAAGTCATCTCTTTAAAAGTATTTAATTGAAGTGGAAGATCTATAGTTCATTCTCACTAATAAACTGGATCTTACCCTATTAGGTATTAGATATTAGAACTAAGTTGAAGGATTCCTACACTCAGCCCATCGCCAACCCTAGTCTACATCATTTTAGCAACCTAGCCTATGTCCCTAATCTAGCTCATAATTTAACATGAAACATGATTACTTTGATACCATCTCTAACAACCCGGCCTAGAGAAAACGTTTTAGTCAAACACAAGAAATCTAAGTGAAGTGTGCACGAGTATAAACTAATTAAATCATGAACACAAGAGGCGAGGGAGAGGAGAGAAGATACAAGATACAATATTTTGTAAGTGGTTCAGAACTCTTACTCCTCTCTTTTATCCTATCTAGTGGCTAGGTCTTCTAAGTTTCACTATAGGAGTCAACCTATATACTTAGAAGTAATAACAAGTCTTCTTTCACAAGCACCACCCAAGTACCAAGGAAGCTTGCAACCAACAATCGTCATTCACAAGCATCAACCAAGTGTCAAGAAAGCTTACAACTAGCTTCTAACACCCTACGAGCGTTGTTGTGTATTTTACAGTTTGTGCAAATGCACCCATCGAATAAGTAATAAAGTAGTGAATATAGATCATTCCCACGAGGAATTGATTTTTACTTACTTTTAGTCTAACTTGGTTTGATTACTATTTAGTTAATGTAGAAACAATAAGAGTAATTATCAACAAAGATATCTATTCTAACTCGATAGTCAATCGAGGCAAAGGCATCAATTCTAAGAGACCATTAATATTTATTCTAAACTATCCACTCATGAATCAAACTATTAAATTTTTTTTAATACTATGTGAGATCTTAGATGTTCAATTTCACCTAATTACCTTACAATCAGACTTATCACTTCTACCAATTTATACATTAATAAGGATTGATAATTGAGAAACAAACGTAATTGCAACAGGTATTGGCATCTTCTTACAACCTATCCCTATTGATCCAATTGTTACACGTCTGCACAAGAAAGAACAAAGTGATGCATTAAGATCAACTCAACTATGCAGATATTTATAACATCAAGTGTATATCTACGTCAATGTTATAAACTATTCTAATTAAGATATCACTAATTTCCCTATATCTAAGCGATACAAAATCTTTTAATCTTACAAAAGCTAGTTACACTTTTGTAGCATCAAGAATCGATTAGAATAATCAACCCTTGATCAATTATAAAAAAAAAGTAGAAAATAACATCTATACATAATAATGCAATTAAGATCTATTTTTTACCCTAGATCAACAATTTCACCTCATGAAAGTATGAATCAACATTGCATAATATCAAAGAAATCAATAAAATTAGAAGAAAAGAAGCAGAAGATATGAAGATATTCAAACTGATTCTTGAAGACCTTATTGCTGACTTCTTTTTCTCTTCTTAAATTGCTTCCTTGTTGCTTGGCTTCACAATTTCTTCTTTAGAACTCTCAAAATTCTCAACCCTTCAGATCAAAAAGGGAAGAACTAGAAACTCTATCTGATGGGCGAAACTTTAAGAAGAAGACGAAGAAGAAGAAGAAGAGCTCTCTTTCATGAATTGGAGGTGCATCTTTATAAACATCCCAAGTGTGACTTCTTAGAAATTTCCTAAGCAATTTCTATGAAACTTCCTAGCCCAATGCATAGTGCATGACCTTATGTGCTCATTATTACTCGTGCTTTGAGTATTGATCTTTTCTTGTATTGCAAGACACTTTCCAATAATGCATTAGCCTTAACTCAATCTGGTCTGCATGTGTTCATCTTTAATCCCATGTGCAGATGTCACTTTTCAGCTTTCTTTGTTGGTCATGCATTGACTGATCTCCTTCCTTGCAACTTCTTTTGGGACCACAACCTTTATTAGGGCGTTAAATACCTTCAACAATTTTCCAACACGGTTCAGGCCAAACTTTTCCTTGCAAATAAGATTAAATAATTCCAATTTAGATGGGAAATTTGAATAAATTTTATGATTTTATTCATTCCAATCATAATTCCTAATTTCTATTAAAACTAGATTAAAAACCATCTAAGACTTCTAGAACATATTCAAATTAAATCAAAATAATTACTCTTTTATCAGGCCATCAAACATGAACTTTTGCTAATCACTAGCAAAACATTAGACTTTAGAAAATAAATCTTATTTCGTTAATCATCTCCAAAACAGTGTCCTCACAAAAATTAATCAATCATATTCTGACATCAACTCTAACAATCAAGGAGCTCAAGAGTATAATTTAATCGCATTGTAAAGACATAAATCAGATTCCCAATTAATTTTATTGTCAACCCTCCTTAACTCATCATTTACTTTTACTTAAAATTTCTGCTAAATACACTCCGAATCTAATTGTCATTGTTCCATCATAAGTCTTCTTTCTACTAATCTGAAATCTCAAATAATCAACGATCATAAGGTTTTATTAGCCTATAATAGGATTAGGATAAGGCATAAAAAGGTTATCAAGATATCAAACAAAAACATCATTAATATTAAATCCTTCCTAACCCGCTCTTAACTCATTCAAATGCACCAACCCACCTCAACTCTTTACCAATCATTGACTTCAAAAATACACCATCATCATAGAATACTAAAATTCATAGTTACTTTTGAACTTTCGAAAAAACTTTTCCTCATCATTTTTTTTTTGAACACTCTTTATCATTCCTATAGTACATCATCCCAATTATCTAGCATAGTCCTTCTACCAAAATAAATAAGTTTATAACTAATAAAAAAGGATTCAGCATTAACAACACTAAGTGTAGGACAATAGAAACAGGGATAAAAACATAAACATACTAGTGCTCAAAATTATGGGGGACACAAAACTAGAAGTCAGTGTAGGGTCAAATTTTGTCAAAATAAGTATATAATCAAGATAGTCATTTAGGTTCTCACGTACAAAACTCCCTTAAATCACTTCTTAATTACAAAGATTTTTCTATTTCGCCTCAAGAAGCTTAAGCTAAAATTCTAACTCACTTCATCATTGTGCACTTAATAAAAACTAAAACCTCTCTAAGTATCACTAAAATCAAAGAAAATGGGTCATTAATCAAATTGCATGGGAATAAGACTTATAGCTAAACATTACACCCAAACAATACTTCAAAATTACTATCATGATAAAGCTTCAACCAAAATATAATTAATTAATCTCTGTTAAGTGTTTAAAATATACAATATTTACCTATATTTTTAAGGCGATTTTGTAAATTCGGGGTATAAATATTATTAATTAGATGATATTTTATTTTATTTTTTAAGTTAATTAATATTTTATAAGATATGTTTAATTTTGGATTTTAATGCAGAAAACAAATGAAAATGAAGAAGCTTTCGAACTGTTGTTCATGGCATTGGGCCCCACCCATTGATGGATACAATTTATGGTATTAACAAAGCTCGATGAGATATTTGAGTAGGTCGAAGAGTTGGAGACTTGAGTGAATACCATAATTAATTAGATGTTGATTTGTAAACACCTTCATTGAATTCATGTATCTAATGGACATCTCATCTTCTATATAAATAGGTAGTCATTTATTATTTAAATATCTCATCTCTTGACTTAGGAGTTTAGTGGAAGAAGTAGCTCTAGTTTTTATAATCTTTTTCTTTTCATAATAAGAACTAGTTTTTTTTATATTGCTTTCTATTTTCATTATGGAGTAATCTTTTGTTTCGTTCTAAAGAAGAAAAGAACTTAACATGGTTTAATTAGATTCATTTCAACCTCTTACTCTTTTATTCAATCAGATTGTTTAAATTATCATGTTCTTAATGTTAAGAGTAGATTGATGGCATATTTCTTAGATCATGAGATTTAATTAGATTTCGGGAGAAATTAATTAGATAAATCATTGATAACTCATCATAGTTTTTTGACTTATTTGTCGTTGTGGTCGAAAGATACACAACATTATATGCGATTGTAAGGTAAATCTTAATGCGTTATTTTGTTGATTAATCAATTATCACTGGGAAGTAGAAATTGAGACAAAATAATAGAAGCATATGAAGGAGCATGAGGTAACATGTCATATAATTATCCTAGATTAACAACATGAGGGAATAAAAGATATGAGTAAGATGTGAGAAGGTTAAATTCAGGTTAAGGAAAATTCAACTCTAGAACAAATTTTATCCATATCACTCTTTTTATTTAATTTAAAGTTATTATTTAGATTTATTGAAGTCAATTGTCTCCGTTTTGTTTTTAATTTAAATTTTTTTAATTAATTTGAGGAAATTCATCTCTTTGGAGGACGATATTCAAATTTATCATTATATTACTTGTTTCGACCATATATACTTATACGTTATTAAAATTATTCAAACAATCTCACTATAATTGAACTTTAAAAAATAATTAACAAATTTAGCTTATAGCAAAAAGACAATGAGCTTCTAACTTATCAGCAGTCAGATGTCTAATAATATTCAGTCAGATGTCTAATAGTATAGCATAAGAAAAGAAAAAACTTAATAGCAACTGAAATATAACAACAATAACAACTAACTAACATCACAACAAAGTGTCACACACAGTATACAATCTACTACCTACTGCTATCGCTAAAGTTTTACAGACCAGTTAATGAAGTTATTCACGAAGTTATTCCCCCCAAACTTAAACGAAGTTATGTCCTCACAATGAAAATATAACAGTGTGAACCAACATTAAGACACCCAAAATAAAAGTAGGGAAATAAGAAAACGAATCCTTTTTTAAGCATCATCAGATGCATCATCAATCTTAGGGCTCGAGCGTCCATCATTGCTTGTGAAATGTCTAACAAGAGGTTCACCACCTCCCAAGTGTGTGGCTATCTCCTC
Organism: Piper longum; assembly: GCA_032619315.1. NCBI lineage: Eukaryota > Viridiplantae > Streptophyta > Magnoliopsida > Piperales > Piperaceae > Piper > Piper longum. Next base: position 10,178 of record JAVDBV010001121.1, read on the forward strand.
ATTTCCATCACCATCTTCGTCAGCATCTTTTTCCTTGGCCATGTTCTTCTCTTCATTTGGTGGTACATTAGCTTGGATGGCTGAAAATTTTGGGATCTCACTGGAAGTGTTGGCAAGACATGCAATGAAGTTAGCCGGCAGCAAAGGGAATTGTGAAACATTAGGCAATTTATCTTTATTACTCCTTTCCCTCTCCAAAATGAATTGTTCCATTGATACTGACATTTTGCAAAGTGTAGCATTTTCTCCAGAGTTGCCTTAGCTTCACCAATTCCACTTGTACTTCCTTTAGATTTATACTAGAAGAGATTTGTGATGATACGTTGGCAGCAGCTGTTGCTTTTGCCCCTTGAAAACTTGAGGCTCTTCCAGCATTTTTGTCATGATTGGCATACTAGGTTTCACTCTCTCTTCCTCCTGTCCTGTTGTAACTTCTTCTTTCGAGCATATTTTTGTTATCAAGGCAAGGAACCACAAACCTTTCGAAGGCTTTGTAGATTCTAAAACTTGCTTATAGATCATTCTTCTAGCATCAATCTTCATTCTATTAACAATTGAAGAGAGAAGGATAGCCCTATCCAATGTAACATTGGATACATGTGATGTGTGTTTCATTCTACTGAAAACAAACTTGAGCAAAGAAAGGCACATATCTTGGCAGCAGGGCACTAGCATGGAAATTGAGATATTGATTATTCTTTCCCAGTTTCCATGGAACATCTTGTTGTGTTTAACACAATTGAGATTCTGGTGCCTCATTGTCAACTTCTTCATTCATGAGTTTTTCATAGTCATCTTCCTCAAAATTTGGGCAGTGGAGGATCTCATTGATGACCAGTTGATTGAATTCGACCCAAATCCCTCTCACAAATACGTATTCGTTCTTCATGCCATTGAGATTTGCATAGAATTATTTTACCAATGGTAATACTGCCTCCCTAGGATTAGCACAAAAGTATGTCAATCATAACTTCTTGATGATATTAGTTGTATCTTCATCACTTCTGTCTTTATCCCAAGCAAGGGCTAGCTCTCTTATCATAGTCTGCAAAAGTGGCTTTAGCTTCACCCGAACTTAAGGGGCAGCACTTGGTTTTCCTCTCCATGGTTTGTTCCTCAGCTGTTGAACTCTTCGACCAAGTCTTGTGTCTCAACATCTTCTTTGCAGGGGAGGCATGTCTTCTTCTTCATTTTCATTTCTTCAGACACTTCTTCACTCTTCTTTCTTTTTCCTTTGGACTGCTGACTTTTAGAGGGAGGCTCAACTGGAGGGACATCAAATGCTTGCCTCTTGCTTAATCTCGTTTCCCTTGAAACCGGAGTTGATTGCTGCTCAACTCTTCTTTTCCTTTTCCTTTTAACCTCATATTTCTCATGAGCTGGTTCAACTTCTTCTGTAAGTTTAGGTTTAGGTGGAGTAGCAGTCATGGTTTCCTATGGTTGTTCTGTACTAGGTGCACTTGGCTGGATTCCAGCAGGAATAGCAGTAGGAGCTTCTGTGGCATACTTAGGAGATGCAATTCTCTCTTCTCCTGCTGGTTGAGAACATTCTCTTACGGCTTTTGGGGTTTCTTCAACATTGTTCTACTCACAAACTTCTACACCTGATAAGGTAGGTGTAGATTCTGGACCCTTGTCATCCATTACAGACGCTACAACTTGAACCTTTTCTGAACTACTTTCACCTTGATCTTTAGACATTGCTACCAACCTCTTGAAAAATGAGGTAATCACAGGTTGATTTGCGTCTCTCTCAAACTCTTTAGGTAAACTTGAACTTTGTTCACCTTCTTTTTCTACTTCAATATTTCTTTTTCCTTCATTTCCTTTTGCAGGTACCCTTGGCCCACTCCCCAATGGGCTCGCAACTGTCTTTGTTTGATGTTTCCTAGGTGTTGCCAATGACTTAGCTGGAGATGTTCCAATCTGGGTACCACTCTCTTGTTCCTTGGTCTCGTTTTTTGAATTCTTTAACTGTTGGACCTGTACTTGTTCTGCCATTGGTAAATTAGTGGATACAGCAATTGGTTTTGCTAATGAAGGATCCATTGGGACAGATGTGTTAGGCTCCTCCTCCTGTACCTTTTAAGGCTTAGAAGCAGCTGCTTTCTATCCGCCCATTCTATACATGTAAACAATCAAATAACAATATATAAGAAATATGGATTCAATTTCTTTCCATTTCAAGCCAAAAGCTCATAAATCAGTTCAATTAGTTATGACTTAAAGCTTCAAAAGATAGGTAAATTATGTATTTCAGCGGACCTCAAGATATTAATTTTAACATTTATCAAAGATCGTAACTTTCTTCAACCAATCAGTACGCATGTTTAGTACAATCAAGATTTACCAGTACTAAGTAGAAAGTAACGATTGTACATATGTCAAACATATTAATTGCAGTACATCACAAAGTAATCTAATCTGAGTTAAACATTATCTATGCAAAATTCCTATTCCCTTGCAATTATACGAAGAATATCAAATACAAAGTAAAAATCTCAGAATAGTTCTTTTCAACAAAATATTACTGCAGTAATAAGTAAAAAGAAAGCAAATTTCATACCTGGATAGCAACGACAACTGTAGTAACGAACAAACAGAGGTGGTAAAGCTATAGATTAGGTGAAAAAGAACGAAGGAAATGAAGGGCAAAAAGCTGGGGCTTGCTCGCCTTACTTCCAAACTTAGAGGAATATTTTTTTCTTGTAACCCAAAATGAGCTTCAACTTTTACCTTTCTCATTAACCCAACACGACAAAAGTGAAGAAGCCCAGTTGTCGACCTTATGAGCTCGTTATTCTGTCCTTACCTGCAACGCATGAATGCAGATGCTTACATCCAGAGGAATATTTCATTCTTTTTCTTCTCGTTTTCTTCTTTTTTCCATGGGTTGCTTTCTATGTAGCGCTAATTTAGAGTCTTTAGCTTGCCTCACAAAAAGCTTAGCTGGATGATAATGCAATGGATGATATTGAACAAATCACATCTCCTCCCAAATACGGTTTGAGCCTCTAACCACTGTCCTTAAATTGCAAACCTGATCATTCATCTCTCATTTCTATTGCACCATATGGAAACACTTGACATATCTTGAAAGGGCGAAACCATCTTGACTTTAATTTTTCTGAAAATAGTTTGAGCCTTGAGTTGTAAATTAGCACTTGATACTCTAGCTCAAAACTTCTTGTAAGAATACGTTTGTCATGCCACAACTTGGTATGTTCCTTGTATAGTTTGTCATTTGTGTAAGCATCCAATCTAAATTCGTCCATAGGGTTAAGTTGCAAGCTACGCTTTTCTCCATATGCTTTCACTTTAAAATTTAACTTTTAGACTGCCCAGTAAGCTTTTTACTTTAATCCCACTGGTAGATGACATATTTTACCAAAGATAAGACGGTATAGAGACATCCCGATTAGACTTTTACTTGTTATTATGTAGACCCACAGTGCATCGTCTAACTGCATGGGTCAATGTTTTCTTGTAAGACTTACCACCTTTTACAATATCCTTTCGATTTCCGGATTTTAAACTTGTCCACTTGTTTGAGGATGGCAAGTATTAGCAACTCTATTTTTCACTCCATTTTTTTGTAAGAAGGGCATGAAAAGATTGATTCCAAAAGTGAAAACCTTCATCACTTATTATTGCCCTTGGTTTTCCAAAGCTTGTAAAGATGTTCTTTCTCAAAAACTTGTGACCACCTTGGCATCATTTGTTGGAAAAGTTGATGGTTCCACCCATTATAAAACATAATCCACTATTGTCAATACATATTGATTTTGATTTAAGGGCACAAATGGTCCTATTAAATCTATACCACAGACATCAAATTGCTTGACTTTCCGAACTCCATATAAAGGCATCTTTTATTGCCTAGAAATATTACCATGTCTTTGACATCTATCGCAATGCATGACAAATGCATCAACATCTTTGAACAATATCAGCCAGCAAAATCCTGATGGTAACACCTACATGGCTGTTCTTTATCTTTCAAAATGTCCCCTATAATTTGAAGTATGACAATGATATAGGATGCCTTATATTTCTTCCTCTTGAACACACCTTCTTATGATCTGATCATTGCACTTTCTTAAAAGATAAAGATCATCCCAGTAATAGTGGGTGATATCATGTAAAATTTTTTTCCTTTGCTGCTATGTAAACTCTAACGGAATTACTTGACCAGATAGGAAATTGATACAATCAGCAGACCTTGGTAAGGGTAATGCATTGACCTGCAATAATTGTTCATCTGAAAAGTTGTCACGAATTGGTGTAGATTCTTCCAATTTCTCCTTATTTTCTAACCATGACAAATGGTCCGCCATTGAATTTTTAAAACCCTTTTTGTCATGAATATCCATGTCAAATTCTTGCAAATCGAGACCTAACGAATCAACCTTGCTTTAGCATATTGCTTATTAAGCAAATACTTCAACGTTGAGTGGTTAGTATAGAAAATGACTTTAGTACCAATCAGGTTGGATCTGAACTTGTCAAAGACATACACCATAGCCAGTAAATCCTTAGTAGTAGTGTGATTAATATGAGTTTCAATGAGTATTTTATTTACGTAGTAGATAGTGTGAAAAACCTTATCCATGCGCTAGCATAAGACAATACCAATAGCATATTCACTTTGCATCAAATATCAACTCAAAGGGGATGGACCAAACAGGAGCAGTCACAATAGGAGTAAATGTCAACTTTGATTTTTACTCCTCAAAAGCTCGCAAGCATGCTTCATGAAACTTAAACGCAACATTCTTTTCTAACAAATTGAACAAAGGTTTTGCAATATTTCAAAAATTCATGATAAATCTTCCATAAAATCATGCATGTCCTAAGAAGAATTTAACTCCCTTAATTCTAGTAAGTGGTGGTAGCCTCTCAATAATCTCTATCTTTGTGTCTAACGCATGCAAACATTCATCATAAATGTCTCCAAAAACCGAAATATCATCCATAAAAACTTCTATCTCATGTTCTATCATATCGAGGAGATTGTCATTATACATCTTTAAAATGTGGCAGGTGCATTGCATAAGCCGAAGGGCATTCTTTTGAAAGCAAATATTCCATATGAGTTATAAATGTCATCTGCTTTTAGTCCTCTTGATGAATAACAATTTGATTCTAACTTGATAGCCATCAAGTAAGCAATAATACTCTTGACTTACTAGTCTATCCAAAATTTAGTTAATGAACGATAAAGGAAAATAATCTTTCCATTTGACTTTGTTGAGCTTTCTGTAATCCAAGCAAGTCTCCCAATAAATATTCTTCTAGGGATTAGCTCAATTTTCTAATTAGGCATTATAGTCAATCCTCTTTTCTTTTGCACACATTGAATAGGACTTAACCAAGAGCTATCAAAAATTGGATAAATAATTTCAGCATCCAGTGATTTCATTATCTCCTTCTTCACAACTTCCTTTGTGATAGGATTGAGATGTTTTTTACTGCTCCACTGAAGGTTTGTGTCTGTCCTCAAGGAGAATCTTGTGCATGTAGATAGTGGGGCTAATGCCTCACATGTTAGTGATGGCCCATCCTAGAGTTAGTTTGTGTGCTCTCGAAATTCGCAACAATTTCTCTTCGTATGATAAAGTTTACGAAGTAGGAAAAATAGCAGAGAGTATTAGAATTGCCAAGAAATGTATATCTTAAGTGATTGGGCAATGGCCTCAATTCTAGATTTGGGGGTTCCAACTCAGATGGTATATTCACTTTGATTTCTAGATTCTGTATAGGCAAAGGCTCGACGCGAACACAGTCCTTTGGCAGACTTGTTTGTGCATCCAACGTGGCCACCAAGTCAGCCAGTTCATCATCTTCGATTGGATTAGTCGAATCTAGAGCTTGTTTTAGAGGATCTGATAAATAAGGCTTTTTGTGAATCTTAGTAATAGCCCCATGACTTACATTAACCGAAAAGCAATCATATGTTGAACACCACCTTCTAATAGCCCCATGACTTTCATAATCAACTTTGCAACTGTCACATCTATCAAAATCCCTTTAGTTGCAAGGAAAGGGTGGTCATGACGATTGGAATGTCCATATCTTCCTCCATATCTAACACAACAAAATCCACCGGAAAGATAAATTTGCCCAGTTTAACCAAGATGTTTTTAATCTCTCCCCAAGGGAAAATGTATGATATGTCCACCAACCATAATTTTATAGTGGTTGACTTCATTTCTCCTAATCCCAGCCTCTTATAAATAGATAATGAGATCTGATTTACACTAGAGCTCAAGTCACAAAGTGTCTTGCTCAAAAAATTAGAACCAATTGAACAAAGGATTATAAAACAACCTAGGTCCTTCAACTTGGGAGGAATTTTTCTCTATAGAACAGCATTGCACTCCTCATGTGCTACAAGTTCAAATTCATGAATTTAGCATAGCTGGGCATTTACTCAAGAGCTTCACTAGAAGGGATGTTGATAGACAATTTCCTAAAAATATTTAAAAAATTTTCAAATTTCTGATCTTACTTACTCTTTTGTAGCCATGACAGATATGGAATTTTTGGCACATACTTGTCTATTGTAGGATGGGGAACTAAGTTTTGTACCTCAACCTGCCCATCCTTATCCTCTATGCACTAATCTCCAAGTTCTTCCTTACTTTCTAATTCCATGACTTTGTAAGGATCAAGTAATTATTTTCCAATCCTTAATTTGACTGCCTTACATTCCTTCTCACCCTCCATTTAAGGCACTTAAATGTCACTTGAAAGTCAACCAGTGGGTCTATTGTTCAATGCACAAGCCAATTGACCAATTTTAAATTTTAAATTTCACACAGAAGCCTCCTGAGTTTTTGCAAGAATTGCATGAACATGTCCTCAATAGCAAATTTATTCTCTGACTATTCAGTTCTATTTTGTGCTTGAGCTTGAAATCCAGGTGGTATTTTAGCTTGAAATCCAGGTGGTATTTGAGCTTGAAATTGAGGCTTTTGCCCACTTAACTGATTTCCTCCCCATTCAAAGTTTGAATGAATTCTCCAACTAGGGTTATATGTGTTGGAAAATATATTATTCTGACCCCTATTAAAGTCACCAATGTAGTTGACTGATTATACTTGCATGGGCACTGATCCAAAGTATGAGCATCGCTACACCATTCAAAACACATGACTTGTCTAATATGTGTGTTTGCCTGAGGTTGGACTCTCAAACTTTGCATATGTTTGTTCATCGCTGAAAGGCCTTGAAAACATCTATTTGAAGAACTCCGGGTGTGGGCTTCCTTGCAGTCCGATTGTAAGTCATTTGATAATAGTTAGACATCAGATTCTCCATTAGTTCATAATCTTCTTCATACAAATGTCTTCGTCATAATTGATCCTCCAGTCTGCATCAATTATAGATTTGGTTTGGGTAATCAATTCATTATTGAATGTCCGAGTTTGTACCCTCAGTTGGATTCCATCGCATAGACATTTCCTCAACAAATCTTTAAATTTCTCTTAAGTGTTATAAAAAGATGTATTTCATTGCTCTTTTTTGCACGTAGTGTTTTGATTGAGTTTGCTGCCTATGTGAAATCTTTTGTGTTTTTGCCACCTGCGTGTAACTTTTTCTTTTCTTTTAACTTTCTTGAGTTCTTTGTAAGCTTTTGTATGCATTTAATAGCGAACACAAAGGTTTTAATTTGAGGAACTTTATGAACCAAACTTAATTCATTTTAGTGGGACTGTAGGCTAACTAGTGGTGCGAGTGCCACAGGTGTGTGACAAGCGGTTCCTTGTGTGCGCACCAAGCACACTCTAAATCTAGAACTCTACATTTACATCTAATAGTGTTTATGTAATAGTCATTGTTCATTTGTGTAGTTACTATAAGAACCTAAAGCAGTTATTAATTGAGCACTGCCCATCTGAATCGTAAAAATTATGAGTTTTTTAAATCTAAAGGCAGGCACTTCATGTGTGTTGGCCGACATCTCTCTTCTCTTTGTACTCTTTTGAAGAACATGCACTGATAGTTTCTTCTTCATTAGGACAATTACGTAAAGACTCAAAATTGTGTTATTGTCTGTATAACACTTGTGATAAATGACTTAATTTATTGGATAATTTAATTTGTGTTTTAAGGATAGACTTTGACACATCATGCGGCTCGAATGTGGTCCAGGACTAACTCAGTTCGACGAGGGGGAAAGTTAACATGTGAAGCATTAGGTCACCTTAATCTTAATAACTAGAAGGTGAAGGGCATAACGACGCCGAAGGTTTTTATGCTTCTTGTAAGACAAGGATCGATTAAATAGATCTGCTTGCCATGTGATTCGACACTTGTGCACTTGTGATTGTTGTTATCAGTAGAGCTGAGTAGATATCAGTTGAAACTAAAGTATCTGACCGAACGGAACTAAAATTGTCAGTTTGGTCAGATTATTGGAAAAATTTGGTTTGGTTGGTTTAGAGTATTAATAATATTTTAGGTGTGAAAAATTTTGGTTGCGAATTGAACCAAAATGAAATTGACCAAAAAACGGAGAAAAAATATTTAATATTCATATTTTATTTGAGTTATTATTAATTTTTTATTTATCTTTAATTTTTTATTTGTTTAATATATTATCTATATATAGAATACTTTTAAAATAATTACGATGATTAAATTATATAATAATTTTTCTTATTATAAAAATAATAATTAATTTTAATACAACTTTAATAATTTTGCTCTGTTGACCAAACCGAACCAAACCAAAATATTGCAATCGGTTTTGTTTCTACTTGAGCTTAAATTTCGGGTTAGTGAACTAGTTGAGCGAAGGGCTGTTTCAGTTTGTTTGGACAGAATGCTCTCCCCTAATTATCATGCAGCTAGCAGTGGGGCCACCATGGGTAGGCTATATCAGCATAGGATTAGCTATTTATGAGCTTTTAATAAAGTAAAAAAAATTAATATTATATTTGATCAACTTAGTTGGGTTAGTGAAATTGTGAATGTAATATACATTATTAAAGTAGATTGACCGCATAAATAGTATCTCATTGTTAATTTACTGTGGCTTTAATTATATTTGTTAGTGAGTTTAAATTATAAATCTAGTGTGAATCTCTTTTATACTTTATATTTTAGGCATACAAGCCTATAAATTAGATTTATAGAAGGGTAAAACGTATAATCTAATTAACGGGTTTGTAGTATTTTTGAGATTGGATTGTGAATTGTATAAAAATTGTGTGAATACGCTTCACTTTTATAAAATTAATCTCACTAACTATTGATGTCGATTTATAGCTTAAATTAACGACTCCCCATACATGCTAAATTTATCCCATCAATTTAGTATCTATAGGAACAAGGTTAGCTTCGGATGTTTGATGGCTCGGAGGATAATCGAATAAAGCATCACATCGTTGATACCTTTTACGATGTATAGGATTCATTATGAGGTTACTTATTTTAGTTGAACTATTTTGGGTAGGCTATTGAAACTCTATGTTACAATCTAAAAGAGAGAATGGAATATCCCTTAAATTATTAAATTAGGGATCATTCTACTATGCATCATACAGTTGGTAACTTTTTATATGTTCTAAATTCATTATGAGGTTACTTATTTTATTTGAACAATAGAGTGTAGACTTGAAACTCTATGTTACAATCTACGAGATAGAGGACGAAATATTCCTTAATTTATTGAATTAATGATTATTTTGCTGATATTATATTAGCTTAATCATTTTAAGATACCAATATTATGGCACTTAATCAATATACAATGAGTTTGTGAATAAGAAGCCATTTTTCTAAAGATTTGATGCCCTTTCCACCTTCATCGACACCCACACTAGTCAATATTGAAATTCGGACTCGACTCGGTATATTATAGAATAGAGTCGACTCGAAGTCAACTCAAAGCTGACTCAAAGTCATTTATATTAAAATTTTAATTATAAAAATAAAAAATTATATAAAATTAATATATATTATTCTTTTGACATTTGAAATATATAAATACACAACTTACATTACTTAAAAATATTGATTTAGGTAATCTAAAAACAATTGTATGTATCAATAATTTTTATAACATGATTCAGAAAGTAAATTACTAAATTGTAAATATAGAGTTTTACTCATTGTAAGTATTGAGTTTTACTCAATAAACCATAGAGTCGAGTGGCCCAAGGGAGTTTTTGGAGTTAGAAATTTTAAAACTAGGAAGTCCCCCACCTTCGGACATCAATTTTACAGCCCCATCGTTATTAATTTTTCTTTTTATACATTCCATCATCAGTCGTTGGTCGTGCTATAATTTACTCGCTTTTCTCTAAAGCGTCATTGGCTCACTACCCAGTCAAGTGAACTAATAATCTACCAGACATTATTTGCTTATAACAAAGGTTAGCTTTGGCTGATAAAATAATAATTGTTGAATAGTTAGTCAAGTATTCCCTGAGTTAATGTAAAACCCGTGATTCGAGTCACAGGTTTTATAGTTGTTAGCCGATTGGTTCAGCCATCGGTTCGAGTTGAGTGTATTTCAGAACACGTGTACTGAGCCGATGCCGGTCACGTGTATGAGCTGTGAGGGTAATGTGTAGCGAGGATGTGATGATAATGACATGAATGAGCAGAGAATGAGTTATTAGAATGCATGAGAGTATACAGTGGGTGATTTTAGATTCATTATTTTATGATCGTAGAAATAGTTTTAGGCCGTTTATCGCGTTAGGACGCGTTATGGGTAGTTTTGGATGAGTTATTAGTTATAGAGCATGTCATTTGGATGTTGTGTGTTTTATTTTATTTTATAGGATTTTTCCTGATTTTTCTAGATTTTTTTAAGAATTTATTACGCGTTAGTTATTATTTTTGACTCGAG
>JAVDBV010001122.1:0-17902 GCA_032619315.1 Piper longum
CTGGAGGGTAAGCCAAGGAAACATGTTGGGAGTGAGAGAAAAGCCTGCGCAAGAAATATCCTTCCTTGAGGGCAAGGAAAAACTAAAGAGGGGGGGCGCGGCGCAAAAAAATGATAAAATGGTCAGTGAGAGATTAGTTAGGCAGGGAGTAAGGAGAGAAGTGAGTGGTTAGTTAGCAGAGTGTACTGGGTCTTTTGAAGGGTAAATGGGTCGGGTCTTAAGTGGTTCTGGTGAACCCTATTTGGTCTGCAGCAAAAAGCGAGCCGAAATCTAGCAGTTTCAGTTTTTGTTGTTCACGTTGATTTTGAGAATGAAAAAGTTGTACCCCTTGTCCAAGCTACTCTTTCGTTCGCTTTTTATGCTCATACGAATTGCAGGGAGTTTAAGCTTGACTATACAATGGGTGGCAAGAAGGCATCTACGAGATCCGGGTACCAGCATACTGCAGCATTTCAAGAAGTGATTTCGAAGACATCACCTAGTGGTAGCACCATTGATTGCTGTCTTGTGTCAACTTTGAATCCGTTTTACCTCACAAACTAGCGAAATTTTTTTACCTTCGCTCTTTAGCAGCATCTTTAACCACGGTTTTAATTTAGGTTTTGTAAATAGGTTATTTTTACTTTATGAGATACTTTTATATTAATAACAACTAAAAATTACCCTTAAAAAACCTCTAGTCGCGCAGCTGACAAGGCCCAGGCAAAAATCATTGCTAACTGGCGGTTCTAAGTACTTGACCGATTAATTTCAGGCAAGAATCAATTCTGTAATTAGTTGGTTTCATCGCTTTGGACAAAAAAATAGGCGTGAATCTATCTTTTGTTGGACGAGAAAAAAGAAAATGGTTTCATCAATGAGTTTTGGCTACACCAAATCCAGAAGAATACCTATTGACAAAAAAAAAAAACAAAAAACAAAAAAAGAGAAAAAACCATTGCATATTTCAATGTAGAATATTCCGGTCTTCGACTTGTAAGATTGCTTTTAACTAGTGACCCTCTACCTCAAAAATGAAATTTTGATAAATAAGAAGAGAATAAAAGAAAGTCCATCCAATACCCAGAGCAAAAAGATAACACCATAAAGATATTGCATGCAGTTGTGCCCTAAAAAGTGAATATGAGGCAAACGTTGGTAACATAATCCAGCCCACATCCACAAGATCCATAAAGTATTCCCATTCCTGCAAGATCATATCTTGCTTTGAAGACAGATCATATCCTATTTGTCCCTTATTTGATAATATACACGCTTCCCACGAAAGATAACTCACAAGAGTTCAGCAAGAAGACTTGAAATAGAACATATTAAATTATCTTGTGCCTAACCAAGTATCAACAATTTCAATCACCATAAAAATCAGAACATGAGAAGGGCTAGCCCTAATAATATCAGAGATTTACAATTTGCTTAAAATCTAGTACACTTATCTGCTGCGAAAATTCTTCATCAACATTTCAAATAAGATGTATATGTTCTTTGAGGTACACTTACAAATCTAATACAACATCAGGTATAATCAGTTCAGCGGCCTCCAATCCGATGCCAACTTCTGATGCAAAATGCTGCAGTCTGCTCTTCAAACGTATATAATTCCTGTCATCTTTTATTGAGATGCCAACCTCGACATACTGTGACTTACATTGCAAAAAAACTACATCGCAGTAGCTGGATGGCCAAAATAATCAATCTACTTCATCGTTTCTATGCTAAAAAAAATTTGCTATGATACTATGAGTCAACCTCTCCCATGAGGCGTCTCAAGTACTTGAGTAAACTCCTTACCATGATAATATAGTGAACAAAATCTGCAGTAATATGTATGTGGTAATGAATGACCTCGGAAATTCTTTCTGCTAGGGTGACAACAAACATAAATCATTGCTTAATGGGCATTAGACAATTGTGGTTGCGAGGAAAGCATGAAGCAAAATCCAATAGACCACAACTCCTATCCGCAAAGTAGGTTGTCTCATAAGCATTCGCTCCCCTGACACCCTGGAAGACAAGCCAACAAGTCTCTTCAGCATTGAATAAAATTGGGTGTGTGTGTGTGTGTGTGTGTGTGTGTGTGTGTGTGTGTTTGTGTACATAATTGTATTTTGTTTTTGCTATCAAGTTTTTCAAAAACATACCATAATCCGTCAACCTTGTCTGCAATTGGTCTAGTAGCTCTTGGCACAAAGCTTGACATCACAAGAGGCTTGAATCCATGTGCTAAAAATAAGGATGGAAATATTAACGATGCAAGCTGAAAAAAGGGATTTGCACAAACTTTTACAAATTATTACAAAGCCAAGCTCACCTTTGTCATCATCTTCATCCTCTAATACAGTTTCATCTGATTCCAAATCTATACCCACTGCAACTTGGTCGTTGATCACTTTTCGCAAGCTAGGAACATGTGGACTGATAGATCCTAATGCAACTGATCTTTTACTTCTCTGCAGAAAATTCATCCAGTAAATATCTAGAGAACAACTAAAAGACAAAATAGGCTAATTAGAAAATTATAAAAAAATAACTATATACAATTGAACCCACCACTTGGTCAACTTCTAGTGTTTCCATAGAACTAACATTAGAAGACTGTCCAGAATTATGAGTCGCTTGAAGCATCTGCAGTTGAGCATCTTTTTCACGAATAGATGTCTTGAGCACTTCTTCTGTGTGGGCTAGCTCTTCAACTTTATGCCTTTCTGCCTGAAGCAATAGATCCCTGCTTTGTGCTGCCAATCTCAGCTCATTCAATTCAGATAGAACAGATCTTAATGCCTTGCCCAAAATTTCCACGTAATCATGAATGAGACTGCCATCTTTTTCATCAACTTGCATATTTTGAATCCCTAAATCTGAAGCCATTAGTTTGAGCCATGTTAAGATCTTAAGCACCTCAGATGAGTATTTCTTGTTACTTCCTTGTAAAGTTAGAATCTCATTGGTACACTTCGTCACCTCCTGACGTAGAAAAGAGACCTCTGTTTCTTTGCCTTCAAGCTGTGTCTGTAGAGTTTCAACTTCAGAGATAAGGCCCTCAGAGAGGCCATGCAACTCATTGAACCTATTAATAGTTGTTGAAAGTTTAGACATTGCTTTTCCACGGGTAGCATCAAGGCATTCCAGAGCAAGATTTTTCTCCTCAATGGTTTTCTCCAATTCATCAATTTTTCCAGTCAAGGTTTCCATCTGGGACTCTTCTTCATCAAGTGCTTGCATAAGAGCGTCAATCTCTGTGTCATTAGAACAGATATAATATTAGCTAACACAGGCTAGCAATCAAGTTAGTCAAAATCATGGACGAAACTTCCAAAATCAGAAAATCATCACAACAATCACAACTACAATTAAAAGCCACAAATGATGAATCCCAATAATCTAACATGATAGACATTTCTTGATAGACGAGCCTAAAAGAATTATCTATATTACATTCCTTGATAGACAATCTCCCTAGTGTAGACTTGAGAATAAATAGAAAATACCAAAAAAGATATTATGGTTTCATGCTAGCAGGTTTTTTGAGCAAAAAATAGGTCTTGAATATCAGTGAGCAGAAAATTTCATTCCCAACTAAATCACAATGAGCACATGATTAATAAAAACCCACCCTGATCTTTGGAAGCTATGACATCGGTCAGAGATTTAATTTTCTCCTCCAATTTTTTCTTGTCAACTTGATGATTCTGATTCAATTTTGGCTCCAAAATGCTCTTCTCGGTTATCGTGACTTCCAACTCTTTCTCCATTGCTTCTGCATGTGTCTTAACAGACTCAAGTTCTGCCAAGTAATTCCTAGCAGTAGCCTCCGCCTCCTTTATCTGGGTAACAAGTTCTTCACAAATTCTGTTTGTTTGAAGGTCTTTATCCTGAATTTCTTTCTGCAAATCCATTATAGTGTCCTTTAAGTCCTTTTGGCTTAGCTCAGATTGTCTTTCATTTACAGCAGACAACAAACTGTCTGATGTCCATCTGACAAGCTCTTCCAATGATGTAAATGGGGATCCAGAAGTTGTTCCTAGCTCATCAATAGAGGGGAGAGGTTTGAATCTCACATCCGAATCATGGACATTTTGATTTTCTAATCTCCAAACTGAACAAGTGCATGTTTCATAAAGCAAAGCCAAACTTTTGTACAGAAGACTCATTCCTGAATCCTTTTCTTCTTTCAACAATTTAAGGTGAGTGAGATTCTTTTTTGTTGACTCAAAAGATTCTTTGTGGAGAGTGAGTTCGTTATAAATGCACTTAAGAGTTTCAGGCAGTACAATGGCCCATTGTTCTATTGTAGTGGAATGTTTGAGACATTTTTTCTTGAGTTGATCAATCAGAGTAGAGCATTGACAGATGGCACCAGCAATAGCTCCACACATATCAATTGCCCCAGTCTCATCACTCATCTTCAGATCCAAGTGGCTGCCAGTGACAGAAAGTCCGTCCTGATATGCACCGTTAGGCAATGTAAAATGAGTCTCCACAAAAATTGACACATATATCAGATCCAAAAAGCAATATGGGAACTACAATTCTGGTTTACATGCCATTTTACAAACAAGATATGAATCCATCAATAACTAAATAGAACAGTTTCCATTGAAAGTCAAGCATAAAGGACAACAGCGAAACAAAAGCAGATAATAAAACTTCCTATGGCAGAACACAGCCAGAGCTCTCGGTACCACGAAAAGGAGTGACATATTGGATGCATTCTCAAGTAGAGCTAGTTTGAATGTTATCGTTGGGAAATATTCACTTCAACCAAAAAACAAATGGTATTAATGAAGAAAATATGAATGCATTCTTAAACATAATATCCATAGTACTAAGCTCCAAAATAGGTAGAATGGGAAAAAATGCTATAGTTGTTCAAATAATAAGCCTAATTAATCTGGAGTGAAAAAACTATGAATATATAGAGCAGAAAGGTACAAAACTATAGAAAATTACCTTGTTTTCCAGAATAGGAGCAGAGGAAGGGAGATGAGAAAATGGAAATTTCTGGGTACCCGCAATCTGTTTCCAAAATGCTTCCATACCTGCCTCTACATTATCTAAGATTTCTCCATCCTTTGAGAAACTATTAGCCAGCATATCAGACAAATCAAAACACTCCTTCCTTAAATGTTCCACAAATGTTTTTATCTCCAAAAGGTGTGAAGATTGGTGTTTCTTAAACAGGTCAAGATTTGACACCATATCTATTCTTTCAGCTTCCAAACTGTCTTTTTGTCTGGAAAGCTCATGCACATCGCCTTTGGCTTTTTCTAGTTCATCCTGAAGGCTATCAGCTCTCTCATGGACTTCATTCAACTCAGCAAGCAGCAATTCAGATCCTTTCTTCAGCTTTTCAGCTTCATACTCAGTTTGTCTTAAATTATTTCTTAAGAAAGAATTATCAGATTCCATGGCTACTACCTTACTTGAGATAGTGAACAGATCATTGTTTTTCTGGTCAAGCTCATGCTTTAGCCGATCAATTTCAGAACTCATCTCCTCAATGCTCTGTTTCAGAGTGTCTCGCTGCTGCACCAATCCCTTCCCCTTTCTGACAGCAATATTTAGCTTCTCCCTTGCAGAAGCTGATTTTTGCTCTTCCTGAGAAAAAAGCTCCTGCAATTCATCTTTTTCAGTTCTAATAGTAGCAAATTCTATAACTAAGGATTGATACTTTTCCTGAATCACACTCTTCTCTTCAGTTATAAGCGCCAACTTATTCAAAGCCTCATCAAGCTCTTTAAAAGAGTATTTTTCCTGCTCCACATCAATAGTAGCAACTTCAACTTCTTTATCTGTAACCACTTCCTCTGGATTTTGAATTTCATGATCTTCAATATTGTCTTCTGGCTTCTCATTGGACAGTGCAGTATATCTATTTATCAGTGCTGACAATGACAGCCTAAGACCATCACTCACATTGTTGCTTTTAACAATACTTTCCTTCTCATGATCAGGTAATATATCACTTATCATACGTGATAATTCTGTCACCTCATTCACCATAAGATGATAATTGTTACTGCTCTGACTCAATTTCTCCTGCAAAAGCACAACTTCATTCAACATGGTCTCCTTGTCTAATTCAAGCTGAGTCATTTTCTTCAAAAGTGTCTCATGCATTTGAGCATGTTCATCTAGCTTTCCGGAGAGAATATCCTTTTCATGAGAAACTGTCACAAAATTTTCATTGAGATCATACAGCTTTTTCTTGGACTCATTGACTTCGGCAAAAAGCAGGCCTGATGATGACTCAAGCTCATCAACTTTCAGAT
Organism: Piper longum; assembly: GCA_032619315.1. Lineage (NCBI taxonomy): Eukaryota > Viridiplantae > Streptophyta > Magnoliopsida > Piperales > Piperaceae > Piper > Piper longum. Next base: position 6,270 of record JAVDBV010001122.1, read on the forward strand.
GCCAATAGTCTCTCTCATGATGTGCATCAATAAGTGCCTTTCCCAGCCATTCAATTTGAATTTCTGGCTCCATTGACCCCAGTTCGCCAGGAAAATCAATTTTGTTCAGCGTTTCTTCCCATCTTTGCACAAGACTGTTCCTCTCCAATAAGGATTGTTCCAACATCTCATTGTGTTCTGCCAAGCCATAGTACTTTCGTTCAAGCTCTTCATATTTGTTCTGTAAGGCGTCTAGTCCCCCTTGCTCAGAAGCAACCTGCGAATCTCCTCTCCAAGAATTGATTCCCGGGTAGCCAGAGTTAGGATAAGATCCTTCGACAGAGGTATGATTATTCCAATCTGTCAATGGCAGTGAAGTTCCAGAAGCTAATCTAGCCAGCCATTCAATCTTTTCAATGACATCTTTTGAATGGAAAGGTTCCGACAATTCTAAATCTTCAAGAACCTCTTCAATTCTCTGAAGAACAGAATCTTTCAAAAGGAATGATTCCCTTAAAGCAGTTGCTGAATTTCGAATATATGATAATTCAGACTCTAAAGCCTCAATACGCTCTCCAGCCTCTGAATAAATTTTGAGTTTATTTTCAGTTTCACGAAGCCTTTCATCCTTCAACTGCATGTCCTGTAACATCTTATCTAGCTCGCTTGATTTTTCCACAAGTGACTGCTTAAGACCATCTCTCTGCACTATTAAGCCTTTTCCTTTTGCAACTGCTAGGCTAAGCTTTTCTCTCACAGATGAAAGCTTCTGATCTGATTGTTCAACTTCAGATGTTTTTGCTAGCAACTCTGAGCGACTTACTTCAAGAGACTGTTCCACTTTTGCCATGGTCTCTTTGAGCATAAATGCTTCATCTTCCTTCTGAAGAACAATGGCACTTAACCGGTACACTTCTTCTTGTAATTCATTTAATTTCATCAAGTTAGAATCACACTCCTGTTTGAGTAAAACATGTAGTGGGCCCAACCAATAATCAGACGGCACATCAGAGGCAGCAGTTACTACTTTTAAGAAGCTTACAGACTTGGCTATTTGCTCTGCAGCTTCCTTATATCTCAAAAGTAGAAAAGCTATTAGGTTCTCAAGTTGAGCTAAAGGAGGTAAATCTTCTCTGATTATCCCTTTTTCAATTTGCGCTTCCGCTTGTATAATTTTGATAACCTTTTCTATGGGCCCCACATCACATTTTTTACTTTCATTTTCATCCAGCTTTTCCGATAAAATAGAACATCTTTGCTTCACCTCTGTTAGTTCGTCCTTTCTCTTCATCATTTCTGATTCCAGCTCCTTTCTCAGAGAATCTAGATGCTTCTTTTCATCCAATAAAACTCGCAAATGATTGATTAAAATCTCAAACTTTGATGGTGCCACAGCTAGCGATTTCTCTTTTTTACTTTCCTCTTTGATCTCTTCTGCATCTTGTCGCCAAAAATCATGTACAAGATTCTCGAGATTTTCACACATGCCATCAAGCATCTCAATAGCTTCCCTGCTCTTTCCATCTGCCTCCATGAATCTCTCATCAAGCTCCTTGTATAAAAGGTGAATTCTTTCAGAATCAGTGTAAGCAGCTTCAAATGCGGCACATAGACTTTCAATCATCTTTACAGCAGCATCAATGGATGTAGATGAACTGGCATTAGCAACTAAATCACCAGGTGAACTGGGAGAGACAAGAAGTCTCATGCTGGCATTAAGCTTTTCAATTCTACAAAAAATTGAAGAAAGAAGGTATTCCCTGTCCTGATCTATCAGGGATACTGTGTCATTAACAATGTTTTCCAATAAATCTGTTTGAGTAAAAAGAGAGTCTGTTAAATCACGGCAGTTTAGCTGCAAACCACCAATTTGGATTAGTAAAGCATCTAGTTTCTCCTGATATTTCGCCATATCATGAACCCGAACACCAATTCTTGCTACCAATTGGTCTGTCTGCACAAACTTGGATTCATATTCAGTTTCAAGATTCCTCAAAGCAGCAGTCATACTATTTTTGCTTTGACTCATATCATCAATAATTTTGTTAGTCTCAGAAATGTCCAAGCTGAACTGTTCAAAAATATTTCCAAGACTAGAGATAAGTTCCCTCGCCGACTTCGAAGAAATTAAAAATCGTTCTTGAGACAAGAGACTTTCTTCTGTACCAATTTCATCCTGCTGCACTTTTGATTCAAAGGCTTGAATAAGTTTTGATACTCCGGATGCACCTGTTTTATTCATTGGCCTATTTGTAATATCTGAATGAGATTGCATAAGTTGTACTGCTTTTTCAAGCTTCTCCAGAATTTTCCTTCCCTTGTTAAGATGACCTTTGAAAGAAGCCAGCTTGTCAAAACTACCAAATCTCTGGTTATAAGATGGGTCCAGTATGCCTCCAGTCTTGGCATATTCTCTTGTTAGGTCACAGGTAGGGTCTACATCATCTACTCTACTGCTTGGAAGAAACTCTTCTTCACCTGACTTGCAGGCAACTTCACTCAGCAGATCAGAAGTTTGTAATTGACAACTTGCACTCCTTTGCAAAGCAAATAGCTCACAGTGCCTTGTATCCAATTCTTTAAGATTACAACTATGTACCTCTAACAGGGTGGACAAGTAAATATTCTCTTCAGAAAGGCTATCAATCCAACTTAATGTTTCTTTGAGTTTTGCTTCAAGATGAGCTTGTGATTTGAGCACATTTGCAACACGTTCTTTGTGTTCTAACAAATCTGTTGAAACTTTAGCATTCTCACCAATAAAATCATCTTTTTCCTTCTCAAGCTTCTCTTTCTCTGCCAAAGCCAAATTGTATCTCTCTGTTAGATTTGCATTCTCTATTTGAAGATCACTCAGCAGACCTCTACATTCAGCTAATTCATTCGACAAGTCAGATGCTTCCAACTCTAATTTCTCCAACTTAAGACTCGAATCAGAAGCACTAGCTTTGATTTTTTGGGTCTCTGATTCTGCACTATTGTGGCTCATCTGAAGCTCGTTATTGGCAGTTAACAAATACGCTACCTTATCCTCTGATTCTTTCAGCTTATTCAGTAACTGACAACATTGAGCACTAAGCTCTTTAATCTCCTCCTTCCCAGAAAGGAATTGTAACCTGAACTCTTCTTTTTCCAGATATAATGTATTGAGATCAGACTTGCAATATGCAAGTTCTCCACTGATATTTTCATTGATTTCCTGTGTTTCTTTAACCAAAGAACGAAGCCTAGATACTTCACCATGGAGAACCTCGCTATGCTGCTCAAACTCCACCTGCAAATCTGCATGTTCAGCAAGCTGCATCTGAAGGCATTCCTTGGCAACAGTGGTCACATATAATTGTCGTTTAAGAACATCTAAGCCATGATTACATTCAATTTCATAAATATCTCTGCTACTGACAAAATTTTCTGGAGAAACAGCTTGCTCTAAGCTTCCTTCTACTTCTCCACTGAGAATGGCACCAACTCTTCTTATATCATCACATTTTTCCATGCTGTCACAATTTTCAGCAACAAAACTAGTAACAAAGACAGCATCATTAGAAGGGACACATTTGCCAAATGCTTCTGGGACAACTTCTGCATCTTGTTCAACATTTCCAGCCGACCCTTCAACCTGTTCAGTGGAGAAAGGCAATACTCGATTATCTGAACAGACATTTGAGACTTCAGGCTGCTCTTGAATAGGATTTAATGCTGAACCATTTGTTTCCGCTGGAATGGAGAACCTCTTCTCCTCTTCACGATTTCCAGCATTTGAACTGAGGTGAACAGCTTCTCCCTTCTGTCCCATCACATTGTTATCATGCTCAGCTCCTCTATCGGCTTCATCAGTGCCATCCATGTTACCAGATCCCGATAGGCCAACCTCCTGCATTGCCCCTACCCGGCAACAAATGAGCATATAATTATAAATCAAACCAAACATTAAATTGCACATCTAAATTTGCACCATTAATTCACCAGAAATCAGATTTTTTAGGGAAAAAAAACAAATTCTCTACCTGACGCGAGGACCTACGTGATCCAGTTTCATCATCTGTTGGAAGGGCAGTTGCAAGAGAATCATAGTTTTCTTCTTGAGGTGCCGAAAGATTTGCCTCTAAATGCTGAATCACATCCTCTACCACTATGCCTGCAATTTGATTCTCCACTCCTAAGAAAGCTGCCTTATCTTCAGCAACCAATAAAAATTCTTCATCCTTACAAGTCAACACTGCTCCAACTTCAACTCCACTTTCCATCACCTCCACCTCCAATTGCCCCTCCTCGTTGTCGCCAGTTCGTTGCACCACTTTCTCCTCTTCCAAAATTGCTACAGTACTCGACACCAACGGATCAGTCAATCCAACATCAGGACTAACAACTTGCTCAATATCCTCCACCACTGAATCTGGCACCCCCGAGCCATCAGATACAACATCTGTGACACCTGAAATGGGCACGGACGCATCCTCAGCAGCTAATGACAAATTGATCAAACCAACATCAGGACCAACAACTTGCCTAACATCTTCAAATGCTGAATCCAGCACTGTACTTACAACATCAGAATCACCAGATGCAACATTTATGCCATCTGAAATGGGCACATATGCATCCTCAGTAGCTAATAATGAATCAGCCGATCCAACATCAGGATCAACAACCTGTCCCACATCCTCAACTGCCGAATCCGGCACTGTACTTATAACCCCCGAATCAGCAGATACAACATCAATGCCACCCAAAATGGGTGCAGATGCATCCCGAACAGCCAATGACCCCGATTTACCGGTTTTCTGGGACGATTTCCCATGAGAAGAACTAGTTCCTTTTGGATCCTTTTTCTGCCTAAATTGTTGAAGCTGTTCCAAACCAAAGATCAAAAAACCACCATCACATTACATACTTCAAGCACATAACAATAAACAATACTATACAAACAAGAAAAAAACATATACATATGAAAAATCAAAAAACATACACCAACATAAAGAAAAACTACATAACCAGCAAAAAACTTATAATATCAAGAATCAAAGAACATATACCAACATAAGCAGTTGTAAATAAACATAAAAAAATGATATTAAGAAATCAAGAAACCAACCTTTTTCCTCCCAGCAGCAATCAAATCGATCCTGTTCTTGTCCTTATCCATGACAATCCGCACCAGAGTACTCAATCCATCAATGGATCAAACCTTAATAGATCAACCTAACTGCACAATCAAACCCTAATCCAGTGAAACTGCTGCAAACAATTTCAACAACAGCAACAAATGGAGAAATTGAACGACAGACATCAAAAGGATGAAGAAATTCGCACCTTTGAGAGGCGGAGATCGTCGAATACCTCCTCAGATCGGATTTGGTGACGGATTCTGAGGCAGAAGAAACGAAATGGCAATAAGAAAATAAATTCGATCCTTTCTTGTTCAGATCTGACTCATCTTTTTATTTTATTTTAGTTATTTAAAAAAAACAAAGAAAAGGTGGAGTTTTTGGTGAGGGAGATTAGTACAAGTCACCACTAATGGGTGATTAGTGATGTTAATTAATTACTTGATTAATTGTTAGGGTATATACAAGCCTATTTAGGAGTGAGTCTCATACACATCCTGACCTAGGCATATATAAACTACAGCTCTATTTTCAATAATTTAGTGTGCCCTACTATTCAAAATTTATATAAATAATTCAAACATTTACAGGTTTTTATATAAATCTAATATTTTTAACCTTTTTGTCTTAAATTATCAAAATAATAATTATAAAATAAGCATTAAAAGAGTTTTTTATCAATAAAAAGGAGTATATTTTTTAATATTATTTAATGGTAGGAAAATCAAAACTAATTATTAGAAAAAGAAAATTTTTGATAATGACATAACTAACCCTATTTAAAAAAAAACATTTTTAAAAAAAATTATCATAGTCATCCGTTGTGGCTACAACCAGCATAGGGCGGCCAGATTGCTAGATCTAGATGTCTCACGCTTAAAGAAAGCTAGGTTGTTGTAGCCAATACCCCTTCAGACTTGGTCACTGTTGGGCTCGATCTAACTATTAATGACTTTTGGGAGGTTGGACGTTATTGCTTAGGGATAGCCTTCTCCAATGATGATGAGATTTATTATAAATTTTTTAATTTAAATCTAATTAAAATCATTTAAGACATTTTGTATTTTTTCTTTTTTTCAATAATTATGCTTGATTTTTCATGATGAGTAATATGAAAAATTAATTCATTATTGGTAAAAAGCTCCACTTAAAAGTATGTTATATTGATGTTAGAAAAGAGTTAAAATTTATCAAACTCCTATTTGTGCATTGTATTTAGACACATTGAAAATCGTTTAAATTAAATGTATAGCTTATATAAGTTATACATACGTGTGCTGCTAACTTTAAAATTTTTAAGTTTTTTACCAAAAAATAAAATATTTTTTTTAAATTATCTAGTGGTGGGATAATCAAAACTAATTTCAAGAAAAGGAAAATAAAATTATAAAGACAAGACTATCCATTTAGCTTTAGAAAGTTATTTTTTTAGAGGCGGAAAACAATTACAGCTAACATAAGGTGGCCAGAGGGCTGCTAGACTTTCCCGCCCAAGGGTGAGGGCTACCAGATATAGCCTCCCTATGCCTAAGGTGGCCAAGTTTCGTAGTCGGCCTTGACTAGTTTGCCAATAGGAGCATGACTGCCCTATTTTTTTTTTTGAAAAAAAAATTGATCTTGAGGATATTTTAAATAATTTATATTTTTCTTTTTTTTTTGTAATTTTAAACTCCCACTATACCGTGAGTTTGTATAGTCTTAGCAAAATAAAGTAGTCAAAGATTCTTTACTTATTTAAAAAATAGTTTAAAACAATTAATTAACGTTCAAAATGGCTAGTGGTGATAATTAATAATCACGGTAAGGCCGTAAGCCTCATATTTGAAGTGATCTTTGGTACGTTTGAAAATCCAATCAAAATATCAATTAGTTTGATATTGAAGTACATCGGCTCAGTATACTATGATCTGAAAATAAATTTTTTGGAGTGTTAGATTTTCGTCAAAATCGTACGGAAATTGAAACAATAAATGAAAACGTGTAATTGAAATGGTAAGAAAATAAAAATCTAATTTTTTTGTAGACCTGAAGCTATTTTCTTCAAAAAAACTAACAAAAAGGGGCAATCATTGAAGAGGGGAGATTAGTGTTTGCTACAACCTAAAGGGTGATTAGAGGTGTTAATTAAAGCTTGATTAATAATTAAGATAAGTCCTATTCCTCAAATTATTTTTAGGAAATGGAGCACTTTTGCATGAAAACCCTAAATATGCACCCTACTTGGGGCCTACAAGTGGTGGAGCAGTAAGATTGTTTACCGTTTTGCCAGTTATTTTCAATTTAAATGAAAACAGGAATGGTCAAATAATTTAAAAAAAAAGTTGGTGTAGAAAGAGATAAATATAACCATATCGATTTTACTTTGAAATGATAAGCTTATATTATTACAATTTTATTGATTTACCTTTTCATTGAAAGTATTAAAGATAGTTCTTGGTCTTTAAAAGTTTATATGGCTTAAATTAAATTTATTAATTATTAACTGTTTGCGTCGGTTAAAATGGAAGGAAAATAGCAGCCGTATAAAGTATAGTAAACAACTCAAAAAAAATAAATGATATAAAAATTAATGAATAATAACGGTAAATATATTGGATCAAACTTTAAAAGTCCGTTACTCATTATATTCCACGTGAGAGCATAGCCCTGCACTCTGGCACAATTATAAAAATTGGCTGATTTAATTTGGAAACTACAGATTCCTTTGCACACCTTAAAAAAAAACAGGTTAAATCCTTATAAAAATTAATAATTCCAATTCTTGTTGGATTTGGACCAATGTTGACCGATTCACAAACAATTGTGCAGTGTGAATGCACCTCATCGTGGAGGGTCATCATTATTAACAAACCGCGTAAGTAAAACTTGTTCAATTACACATTGGTTGTTTGCGAGACATATGTTAGATTAATCTACATAGGCTGACTATTTCCACTTGTTACAATTTTATTGATTTACATATGTCTATATTATTACAATTTTATTGATTTACATAGCCTAATCTAACAAGTGGAAATAGTCACTCTATGGATTAGGTGCCATGAAGATTGTGGAACACTTGGCCTAGCGATGATAATAAAGTTCATAGATGAGCTGCCATGAATATGTACGAAGCGGAAATATTCACCCCATGGGTGAGGTGCCATGGAGATCATGGATGAGCTATCACAAGCATGCATGAGGCACGTAGGAGTGAAAGGGTGACTTAGCCTCGAGGGGCGAGTTGTGGTCATTGTTTGGAGGGTATGACCAACCTTGCACGAGTACCACGAGGATATAGCAAGGTCTTTTTGGTTCAGGCTTGATGGCAGAGCATGACAAACCTTGCCGCACTTGGAGAAGTGTTAGTTAACCTTGAGTAGGCTTTATTTAGACTACCAAGATGATGGGTAAAGGCTTCAGCAACTTTCATTGAAGAGTTAGGAAATCACCCGAATTGGTGACCCGACTTGGCTGAGAAACTTGCCTGGAGGGTACCTGTCAGTTACTCGAAATGTCCTCCAAAAAATTTCTTGACGAAGAAGTGCATATGCTCGTGAAGCAAGGAGATGTTGGAGGTAGCATATCTTTACGTGCAAACCTCTATATAGCAAGTTATGACAATTTATTTCGGTAGAGCTGAGTATGGCTACCACAAGAAGGAAGTAGTGAAAATTTCTTCAGCTACACATTGGTTACTCAATGTGTGGTGCCAGAAGGCACACCTCTCTTACTCACTCAATGGATCTTAAACAATATGTAGGACTCAAGCGGGGGTCTTGGCGGACTTTGTTGGTTGGAGGATCTGTGTTGCTCCCGGTGCTTGTTTGGCGTCAAGTGCAGGTGGTGTTGGCGGGTAACAATGGCCAAGACTTTTGTGGCTGGGTTTCACTCACTATACTGGGATGACGAACCACTATGCATTGGACAACTTCCAAGAATATGTGTGTTATGACCAGATAGTTGGTTGGGGTGAAAACCTTCCCATGGTCCAGTAAGTTTACAAGCGCTTGCTAGCCATCATGATAAGTGGAGTTTGCCTAGAGATGGATCGAGATGGAAGTCAGGGAAACTAAGTGATGCTTGTTGGTTCTTTGTATTCCCGTGGCACATGAGATTCGTGGCGGTAGTGAAGAGGTGCACTATTATGCTATGTTTGTGCCTTGTGAGGCGGGTTCTATGGGCCCCTAGAGCAACGGTGCTTGGCTAGAGTGAGCCTTGCACTCGGTTGTGCATTGTGGATTCCGAGAGTGGTCAGATGCATAGCAAAGCGACTAGATGTGTAAATCGCTGTATTGGATGTCATTATTTCTCTGTCTTATCATCAAGCAGTTGTGATACAGATCATGATCAAAGTCAAGAAGCGGCCCGTAATGCCAATCCAAGGGGAAGGTTGACCACGTTTCAGAGGAAATGAGGCACCACACGTTAGGTTTTGCCGAGGTGAAGTCCGCTCGCGTGACAACATGGAGTCTGGAGGGTGAGTTTGACATTTCATGCATAGGAAACTTGGATATATTTCTTTCTTCCTGATTATTTTGGTCATTGTTACACTTCATTAGGTTGTTTTGGTCATTTTAATATTTTTGACTAATTTGACTTTTTCCCTTCACTCTCTTGCATAGATTCATCTTTTGGCTTTCTGTCAATTTTGACTTTTGTCGGTGTTAGTGAGAGCTTTCTAATGAGGTATATATCATATGGTACCTTCCAACATCAACACCACGCGTTGCCACTTGTCCGTGCCCCATGCTGCTAGGCTGTAGATGGCCTGATTATGGTTCAATTGATAGCATTTCCAAGAGCTTTTACAATTATAAATTTTTTTACCATAATTAAGTTATTAGTCAGGTTTATAAAGTTACCCCATGCACGGGATAACTAAGAAGATAAAAGAATAACTTTGAATTCCAATAGAGGGCTTATTTGACACAGATCGAGCAGTTGATTTCACATTAATCTTATTTTTTGAATTTTCCAATTATAATATAAATTACTTTATTCAAATATTTTTTAAAAAAAAGTGATTTTAATTTTTATGCTAATTGACATGAAAGAAACTAAGAAAAATAAAATAGATTGGAATTATATAAATAAGTTATTAGTTGTTTGTGAGAAAAAATAATATATATAATGAAAAACAATTAGAGAATAAAATAAGTATGAGATGAAAACAATTTTCTATATTGATCGAATTTTGACCGTGTCAACTATGACTTGTTCGAAGAATTTTGACCGTGGATGACCAACTTTTTGCTCGACGTTAAGTGGACAGACATGGACAATGCCATGTCCAATGTCTAATCGACCGAAGCCCACCCCTACTCTTACCCTCTCCCCCACCTTGACCGCTTCTCAACTCTTATTCCTCCCCTCTTTCCCAATCCTTTCATCATTTCTCCCATCTTTTCTTTTCATTTTCCTCCCCTTTCTTCCCCCATCTTTTTGTTAGGATTTTAACACAACATAATTCTAAAATTCTTTGATATGGTTTGACAAGTAATGAACAAGCGTCAATAAATACACAATAATTTAATGTGGAACTTCAAAATATAAGGAAAACCACAAACCATCCACTATTACTAATATTAAGTACATAAAATACTCCAATCGGAAAATCCTCACACACTCTCTAATTTAAAATATCTCACAATTTCTAACTGGAACACACTCCAATTATGAATGACCACAATCTTCAACTAGGATACACATCCAATTGGAAAACTCACAATTCACAATTAAAATGACCCCCTCAATTGTGTACTCTCTTCAGTTTAGTTATCTATATATTTCCCTGCCTCAAAATACAACTATATATTTATATACAAAAAAACACATACTCAAGTGTCGACCCAACCTTATGAGTATTCGGACTATAACAGTTCCGATGAACAATCACTCACTTTTGACTTTGAAAGAGAGAAAGCAAGGACCTGCTACACCCAACCTTGAAGACACGAAGAGCCAAACACCAAATTCTCCTCGTCTTCTATAATTCTATTCGGATTCCTCGTACCTCTCAGAGTAATTCCATGTCTTTACGATTCCCCATGTAGTTGCATGTCTTCTCACAGTCATCGTATGATGAAGGACTCCAATAATTCTCCCTCTCGGATCATATGAAACACACTAGGGTTGATTTTAGTCATCATCACTGTAAGAACCGTGAAAAAAAAAATTAAATATATAAATAAATTTATTTATTTTGGTAAGACTTGAACCAAAATATAATGAAATATTATTTTCGATGAATCGATATGGTCGGTTATCAAGTAGACCGGACAAGGTTCAACGTAAAGCCAACTCTAGCCTTAGATAAGACGAACCCAGACTAAAGGCCAACCTCTGGCATTAGGAAAGACGAACCGAACCTAGGGAATACCTATACATGAATAGATGTGAGAGTTTAATAAAGGAACTTGTTGAACCTAGGGAATACCTATACATGAATAGATGTGAGAATTTAATTGAGGGACTCGTTGAACCTAGGAAATACCTATACATGAATAGATGTGTGAATTTAATTGAGAAGCACATTGAAGCATATATATATATATATATATATAT
>JAVDBV010001123.1:0-22910 GCA_032619315.1 Piper longum
ATATATATATATATATATATGTATAGTGCATGACTTGAATCGATCGAGTATGAACTATTAAGTAATTTAAAAGTGAATTGACTGACTTGCTTTCATGAAATTGCACCTGAGTTCACATATGCCGGCTTCACCGTCCTAGTTCCCATCAACGGTATATATTCTATATTAGTTTTGGCTTAGCAAGTTGTCTGTTATTCGTGTCATGGATCATGATATGTCTTAACCAGCTAGCTAAGCAACCGTGGTCAACATAATCTACTTATTTCCTCAACTTGAATTGAAGAGTGAATATAGTTGAAAGATATCGAACAGCGTTTAATAATGAAAAGACGAAGGAAAAAGTTTTAATTTCTGTCATTATATAAGGAAGGAAGAAACATATATCAGCCTTTAGTTAAAGAAAACCCAATCAAAACGGAACAAAACGAGGGTTCACATTTGCGCAACATGCACAAAAGTGAACTCCACTCGGAAAACATGTCTTATGCTTTATTGGGAACGCCCATTGAGAAAAGCATTGATAGGAAAATTACTGGCAATGGGGTGTAACAAAAAGGCTGACGACGATCACCCACATAATCATGAGTCGTCGGTTCTCTTTGCCGCCCAATATTAATTATCTTCCCAACAACTAATTCCCTAAAAATTGGGTCCTCGCACCAGTGAAACTATGAAAGTTTTCAGGTGGAATTATTCCAAGTAGTGGTCAAAAAGGGTTGAGGCAGCTTTTCTCCATGTTGAGATAAGTTTAGACGGTAGCTGGTCAATCAGACGTAGAACGGAGAGAATGAGAACCCACTGAATGATTTCCAATCCTGATCAGATAATTGGTTGGTAGCCCTCGATCAATGACTGGAGGACTGTTGAGATCAATTTCATAAGACAAATAGCTGCAAACTTCTGACGAACTGCCTTGCCGGGTTAAGCAAAAATCAGGAGATATAATTAAATATGAAATTTAATTATTTTTAGAAATTATTAACCATAAAGATAAATTAACTATTAATAAACAAAGTCTCACAGCCTCAGAACCATTTCTCATATTCACAATTATATCTCAAATAATATAAATAAAAAGTCTGATCTTATTCATTAATTCTTCCATAATAAGGGAACTATCAACCGTCACTTTGAAATTTTTTGCTTACATGAGGTCGTAAAATTATGTTAGTAATAAAATCATCGAGTCGTGTAAATATAAAAAATAAGTTAATACATTCTAACCTTGACCGAATCCTTTTCAAGGCCCATCCGACCCGCTCCCAAATGACCGACGGCTCGACCGCGCTTCTCTACCTAAACGAATCATTATTTATCAAGTATTTTAGAGATGAAAAGCCTGTGTCAAGTTCTAATTATACTAAGAGGGGTGACCGCCCCATGTAAGTACAATCTCATATATGCCACACACATGTAGTACATAATCTCATTTTATTATCGTGTCGGACTAAATAAATTCCTTAACCCTTGTTATGCTCAGTGCATGATAGTCGAATTAGGGCATAAGCTGAGCAGAATTGCCAAAAAAGAATATATAATACTTCAAATAGTTATATGGACTTGGAAGTCTGATGAGGCATCAGTAACTACGGCACACGATCCTACTCTGAACAAACTAATAAAATTATACACAAATTCAATTTTATTTAAGTAAAAATAGAAGCAATAAAATAACTTAATTATATCATGATTAAAACTCGATGAAATAAAGCATGCATCATTCAATAATATTAAACTTCAAATTTCCAACATACTAGCATGTTTTCATTACTATTATTAATATATTTTTCCTTCAACACGTTAATTATTTAACCTAAGGAAATCTTATTGCGATTACTATCTAAGTGATTAAAGTTATCATTTAAAATTTTAATATTACATTTTAACACAAAATTAGAGAGTTGTTAACTTAGATACACCTGTAATAATTTATTAATATTTTTTATTAATTTTGAATATTTATCTGATAATTAATTAAGTCATTTTATTAAATTATTTAAAATAATTTATATTACCTAATTTAAGGATATTGCTAATAAAATTATTTTAAATTACTTATTTGACAAATATTTAAACTTTAATTATTTTACTGCATGCTATTAAGATTGAAGCTTGATGTTTCTTATACTATTGTATTTTAATAACTCATTTTCTACCATAATCGACTAATTATAAACATGACCAACTTTATTAAATTCTACTTAAAGTTAAACTTGAAATAATAATAATAATAATAATAATAATTTTAATAATAACTCATTTAAATTATTAATCTATTAATCTAGACAATATGCAATTAAACCAATGATAATTCTACCAATAACTAAATACCAATGATAATTCTACCAAAAACTAAATTGTACTAACATGTACATCATTATATTAATATATTTTAATACCAACCCTATGTTACTACCTCACTACATACATTAATTTAAATATGGTAAAGATACTATCTTATTCGGCACATATAAACTTTAATATGTAATTTACAAAACTATAATTAATTTATTAATTAACAGCATTTAATAATCAATAAAAGTTACTTGTTTGCTTATTTATACACAACAATTTATTAATAACATAAAGCAGATACAAATTCATAACTAATACTTAATAATTATTTACACATTAAACCATCCCCTGGATTGATTACCAACTATAAGTCTATAACAAATATTAATTAATTTGAGCAAAACTAAACATATTAACTATCAAATACTTTTTCTTAGCATTCTATCCTCCATAATTAAACATGCACTATAGTGCCCTAACCATGACTCTATTAAGAACTTGCCAACGAGAATTCGGAAGCGGCAATATAATGTCATCACCAACAGGAAATCAAACACTACCAACCCGTAGGGAAAACATAAAAATAAACCCATGCCCAAGCAGCATCATAATTATTCCCCATTCATCTTATGCACCAACAACTTGATAAGGAACTATATGTGATAGGTTTTTAACAATCAACCAGTTAACAACCCAAAGAGAAATAGTGACTCATCCAACAATCATGAGGAAGACTGCTCTCCAGCACATGCAATCATACAAAACCCTCCATTCAGACCCCAAACACTCATAACGGCCATCCTGTTACCGACATCATGAATGCTTAAAAAGCAAAAAGGGTAAGAAGGATAACTAAATATGAAATGTCCATGCTAATACCACAAACTTTGGTATGTAAAAAGGTGAACTGGCCAAAACCAGAACCCCCATATAAGATGACTCCAAAGCCTAATGCCCACACAAGCAACGAGTACTGTGCACCAACAAACAAAAACGAAAAAGAAAAAGAGGCGCATGAAAGAAATTCAAAGAGAAGGAATGAACTAAAGGAGGAAGATACCGGAGTAGGGAGGAGGCACAAATTGACCATGTTGAGGAAGAGAAAGACGAAGTAGCTACGCTATGGTGGGGACTGGGGGGAGACACACCCAACACAGATTTAACAAGATAGAAGTAGGGGTGTAAACGAGCCGAGTCGAGCCAAGCGGAGCCAAGCCAAGCTGAGTCGAGCCGAGCATGGGTGTGCTTGAATTTAGCTTGATATAAAACGAGTTGAACCGTACTTTAATGTAAGCGAGCTGAGCTTTGATGTAAACGAGCCGAACCGAATTTGTCCAAAATTCATGGTGTTTGAACTTGGCTCGTGTTTGATTTGCTGTGTTTCGAGCCGAGCTCGAGCTGAGCGAATGTTTGTGCTTAGTTTGTACTCGACTTATATAAGATCAAAATTTTCTTTCAAAAGTTCAATGTGACCTCAATAGTATTTATTAGCAGAGTCGAGCCTAATATTTTTTCGAGTTTGAACATATCGAGTTCGAGTTTTGAGCCAAGCCAAACTAAACACTCTTTAGCTCAAGCTCTATTCGTTATTCAACGAGTTTATCCATTTCGAGCCGAGTATTTTTTTGAGCACAAAATTAACGTACGCGAGCTAAGCCAAGCCTAACCGAATACAAAAAGTTCGCGAGTAGGCTTAACTCATTTACACCCTTAAATAGAAGTTCCACTCAACTCTTCTAAAATCTCCTACACATCCTCTAATCAACACTTAACCTCCCACAATACCTAGTCCACCAAATCTTTAAAAAAAAAAGTAGCTAACTACACCGGTTAGAACATAGCCACTCATAACACCCACATGGTTGATCTAGAGGGATTTTTTTTTTTGAATAAACAAGGATCTATTATATAAAAAAAATCCAATAATTTTTAAAGATTTTACAAAACTTGCGTAAGTTACTCTACGAATTCAATTGAAGTCCGATCACGTTGGCATCAACTTCCAAATTTCTACGTATAACGCTTTGAGAAAAAAAAAACTACTAAAAGGAAACGTACTCGGTGATATATGAGGGAAAGAACTCGACGTCGAACATACTAGCATGCATCTTCTTTTGTTGTGTAGATTTCCCCTCAATATTTTCACATTATTGTCTCAATATGCATGTCAATTATCATCCCGATTATTTTGTTTCTGCGTTTAAAAATTTATCATTCACACTATTAAAATTTTGTCATTTGTCTTAAAACCTTTTTGGTATCCAATTGAGGAACAAGAAAAAAGATATAATATTTAATCGTTGTCAGCCTGTTTGATTTGATCATTTGTATCAGTCTAATTATTATAAAGATAAAAAAAAAAAGCGAGCCCTTGATTATTGTCTAGTGATGGATAAATACTTTAAATATGTAATTAAGCTAAAAATTTAAGAGGGTAGTGAAACTATAGATGTCCATCTACTCTATACCCTCATTGCACAAGGCAAGGGCAAGGGCAAAACAATTTAGTATGCTAATCAGTCATAGATGCAGTTTATTAATTTCTGATAAATTAAAATATTTAAATTTTAAATAAAATTATACTACAAAGTATAGATACACTTATGATTAACGCAATAGTATATGACAAAAATAAATTAATCTTTACTTAAAATCGGTTAGAATTGAAATAAACAAAAAAAATCAATAAATTTGATACAAAGGCCAAGATAAAACAACCAAAGGAAACCAATTTATGATGTAATAGTAGGTCGATTTTTGGTAAATTTCATAATTGTTAAATATGTGCATAGTTGTAGACGGACACAGGTCATGCGCGAGACACTATAGAAATTTATTTAATAAAATAAACATTAATATTTAAAACTAAATTATACAAATTAATAATTATGCATTTAATCATTTTTTAATAAAATGATGTGCTTATGTAATTTTCATGAATTACACAAAAAGAATAGAAGATATTTAATAAAACATAGAATGAAATCTTAAAAATTGGTGAATCTTATTTTACTATACAATGTTAAAAATTACCTTGGTTAATTGAAATTGATTAGTCTCTTTCACTTCTCATTCATAAAGACTTAATTAAAAGCCAATAACAAATTAATATTTAAAATATTATTTTGAGAAACTCAATTCAAATAATTTAAACTAAAACGGAAAATCTAATTAAAAAATCTGACTTAATATTTTAAAATAGAATGCCAAATTTAGAATTTAAATCAGTAAACATTAATAGAAATAAGCATTTGAACATGCTCAATAAAAATTGGAAGACAATTTAATATGAAAAAGATAAGATTAAAAAATAGAATTAAAAAACTAAATTTAAAATAAAAAATTACCTTGATCGAAATTATTTTTGTTTTTTTTATTGAAAATTTATTAGAGTTGTTCAAACCTTTTAACAACTAGAAAAATACATTGTAACAAAAAAGAATAGATCTACTTAAAAGGTTATATGAATTTAATATATAAAAATTACAAATCAGAAAATCAAAATTTAAAAATAAAAATAATTTTATATGTAATTGAGTAGATACTAATTTAGGGTCTATATATCCTAACATCTTTAAGGTATCTCCTAAAAAGAGAAAAAGAAGAAGACGGAGGGTCCATGTGTTCTGACATCTTTAAGGTATCTACTGAAGGGAGAAAAAGAAGAAGACGAAGAAAAAAAATTTTGTATGTTACTTTTAGTATTGGGAAAAAAAATATTTTTCATTAAAAATGACAAATAGTTGATTTAAAAATAAGTCAAGTTAGTAATTATTTTATTAAAAAAATTAGAAGATATGGTACGAAAATATAATGTGACACTAAATTAGTATTTAAATATTTGACATTGCTAAATTTTAAAGTATGTTCATAGAAAGTTAGACATCCAAATAAATTAAAATGAACTTTGAAATTACATTCAATTTAAAAAAAAATATAGCCCAAAAATCATTAAAAGAAAACTAAATTTGAAAGAAAAACAAAACTAAAAATTACCGTAACTGTTTTTAAAAAATAATTGAAATAAAACTCTTATTGTACGTATTCCCTGCACTTAATCGGTTACTGTACAATCCACTATATTTGTGCCCAAGTATACATAACACATGCACTTATGCACGCCTATAGTGTAATCAATTCCGATCATTGTTGAGTGCAAGAATGCTATGAAATTGGGCTTATACTTTTGGGTTTCTCACGTTTAGATTTAAGTTGTATTTTTGTACTGAATTGGATTATACTTCCAATGTCGAAATTCGGAATCATTGAAACTAAAATAATTTAATAGGCAAAGCATGCCAATGACAATTGTTGTGTTTTTTATCATACTACATCGCTGAACATAATGAGAGAGAAAAGAAAAAAGAAAAAAAAGTGAGAGAAAACCGCAAAAAATTATCTTACAACCACACAATAGATTCATGCAAGCAACATCAAAATAAAATAAAAAAAGTAATTATAGAAGTTTGAATGAGTGGGAGGACAATCTTGAGAGGAAGGCAGGGAGGGATGGGGGGCAGATTAAGCGCAAAAGAAAGTAAAAACATGCTATGCTATAATCAAACAACATAACAACTCCAGGTAGGAATCAGACGATTACACACGCCGACAACATAATGCCGCTGCATGCATCAACAAACCAAATTCAATTAAAAAAAGAAAACGATCTTCACAAATTTCTCATAGACGAAACTCGCAAAGACCAACGCAGACAAACTAAAAAACCCCTCAAAATCAAACCAAATCACAACAAAATAAAAAACAAAAAAATCGAAGAAGAGAAAAGGAGGTGCCTTGGTGAGATGTGATTCATTCATATTTTATTTTTGGCGTGAGTTTTTTTTTTTGTTTCAATAAAATTATTATTTATAATGGGTCAAAATTAACCACATACAAGAAATACAAAAAGAAGTTGAAATGCAATGAAGATAAAAAATAATCATCCTCCTCTAATATATAATACTAAGAACTAGATACTCACTAAAACCCTATCATATCCCGGTGTGTAAGCTACATTGTGATTACAAAAGAAGAAGAAGAATAATAATAAATTATTTTTTTTATTAGTTACGGGCTAAAAGAACAAATAGGGTTTAGATTGTAGAGAGTTAATGTATAAAGCTCTTTTTTTTAAAAAAAAATCCTGACAATTAAAATTTAGTTAACCCAACGTTGAAAAATCATATTAAACCCTACGCCCCTCTTTTCTTTAACCAGGCCACCATCGCCTTCTCCCCACCGTTACTCACAGCCGATAGCTTGTGGTAGACCCAATGGCGGCGACCGGAGAGGGCGGTGCGATTCCCAGCTTCTGCCAGGTCGACCTCGGCAATCTCATGGCCTTCGACCTCACCCATCACCTCTCTCCCCTCCCTTCCCACAGGTTTTACTCTCCCTCACTCCCCCTCTTTTAAAAAGTCTTGATCTTTTATCTCCTCTTTAATGTTGTTGTTGTTGTTGTTGTTGTTTCGATTGATCTTTGTGCTTTTTTTTTTTTCTGATTCTCGAACTGTCGTTTAGGAATGAATTGGTAGAAGAGAGCTTGCGCAGGGGCACTGTGCTTGTTCAAGCGATTGCGGATGTTCTTTTCAAGTTGCCCTCAACCGATGACCCCGATGGACCCCTTGTTAAATTGCCTCCACCAACCACGAAATTGCCCAGAGAGAAGCATGTTAGCCTAGCTAAATATTGTGTTTTTCTTTTACAAGATCAGTTCATTTCATATACTAATGGTGCCCGAAAATGGTGTTTCTTTACCATTTTTATGTGCTTTAATGACAGATTCATGATTATTTTTATCGTGTTTATTTTAGATCCCTAGGCCTAAGCCCCCAACAAAATGGGAGGAGTTTGCGAAAAAGAAAGGTGCTTTTATGCTTTTTTTTTTTTGGTTTCTGCATGGTGGATTGGTTACTGTTATGCAATTTCCCTTTCTATTCACTATTCTTTAATGTTGACAGGGATACAGAAACGTAAGAAGGATAAGATTGTGTTTGATGAACAGACAGGAACTTGGAAGCGTCGCCATGGTTATGATCGTGTAAATGACGACAAAGATGTTCCAATCATTGAGGCTAAATCCACTGATGGTAATGCTTGTTGGCAGATTATTGGGTGTGAGCTATACCAAAAGTATAATCCAACTCAATTTTGTTTAGTTTTTGCTATCTTTTTTTAATGCATTAGCGTATGCTGTTCGGTGCTTTTTATTTTCTTGAGTCAATTTTATATTGTTGATAAGTTTCTTTTTTTTTTGTATTGATATCTTATAACAATCAGCTATAGTCCATCTCTTGTAAGTGATAAACATGCAATTAGTTGATTTTCTTGACACTTGTACAGAAATTGGAGAAGATCCTTTCAGCAAGAGAGAGAAGGAAAGGAAGACCAGAGTTGAAAAGCAAGAGAAAAATCGGCTACAGAATTTGAAACAGGGTTTGAAGGTGAATGATTTGCCCAGGTAAACCTTCTGGTTCTGTTTTCTCTGATTTTTGTATGCAAGTTTTTTCTTTTTTTTTTTTGTTTGTTTGTTTTGGTTAATGAAAAGCATGGCTGATATAAATAAAATGACGAGGCTGAGAGTTTCCCTTTGTAGAAGAAAATATAAGATAAGGAAAAGTCTCGGTCATTCTATTGGTGGTGACCAACACCATATATATAAAAGATTACATAATATTCTGATAGGAATATGTAGATATATGAAATTTCTAGGATTTCATGTGACAATCTCCCAACTGCTCATAATGACTATAACAATCACACCTAATCACACAAGTAGCTGTACACAAAGTCACAATGACCGTTAACAGATCACTATTAATCTCGACACTCCCCCTTAAGTTGTAGATTGTAGATTTATACAATTTGCAACTTGAACATGAACATGATGTAAGGTTTTCCAACATAAAAAAACGCTTGATCAATAATGCATCATTTGGCACTGCATAATCTTTCAACTATGTCTTTTAACCATCTTCTCCGTGAGCCAAATAACATCTGTATCTTCCCCTCAAGCTGAAATCAGCTTGACCTGGTGTAGACAAACACAATCCAATAAGAGGGCATAAAATCGACTCAACGATTAAATTTAGGAAAAAAAATCCTCTAGGGGCACAAAGAAACCCTCTCAGGCAGCAACAAACGCCCTTTTGAACAATAATAAAGGTCCTATTAAAGAACACAATTCAAAAGTGATGGGACACAATAAAATCCTTCACATCGGACAATAAAAGTGACGACAGGTCACAAACACAAAGTTTGAAAGGGAAATTCACAAGGAAAAACTGGAGTGACGAAGACAAGTAGAAAGAAAACATTTAAAGGCATCAGAATACTTAAGACCAAAAAAGTGGCATGGACAAAGAATGGTGGAAAAGAGGTGCGATGACAAGTAAAACAAGCGTGGGTGGGAGGGGAGGGAGGCAAGTAATCATGCATCCCTCGCCTTTTGAAGGAACATGGAACAATAGATGCCCTTCATTATCTATTTATGGGGAAAAGTCTCTGTCATTCTATTCGTGGTGACCAAAACCATAAATGTAAAAGATTACATAATATTTTGATAAGGATTACATAGATACATGAAATCTCTTATATTTCCTATAACAATTTCCGAACAGCTCATAATAACTATAACAAACATAGCTAATCACACAACCAGCTATACACAAAATCATCAAGGCTGTAAATAGATCATGATTAATCTCTACATCCTTGATAGCCCTAAGATTAGTTAGCTAGTTGTAATTTCTTTCTTAGTGCATTTGGGCATCTTAGGGGGCTTTATGGATTATGTACTTTTTGGGAAACAAAATATTTTCCCCAATTTTTGTAGAGGTAGTGCACGCATTTATTAAGTTTTCTTTTGAGTGAAATATAAAAATAGACATTGAACAAGCTGGCTTCTGAGTTTTGAGACAGAAAAATCATATATCTAGGATAATATGTGGCCATGCTCGACTTTTTAATTGACCGTCTCTAATTGTTGTCATAAAGTTTTGGGGTTCAATCACTATATCCAGCTCATTGAAGAATTAGTTGTTAGTCCTAAAATCAACCAACTGCGTTGCAGAGGTATAACTTCCTTATTGAACACGAAATAAAAAATCCATTTCAGTTCTTTGTAGATGATGAGATTCTTCATCTGAGAGCTTTAATTACCAATATTCTACATTGATTCGGTATTAATGTTCATATCATTGTCTTTGTCTTCAACTAAGTGGGTGCTTGATTAGAACCTCTATATAATATAGTGTCAACAATTTGTATCTTTTTTCAGCCATGTCCAACTTGCTGCTACAACATTGCCTATAACGGGTAAACAGAAGGTTACAACAAAAATGGGGAAACACGAATTGGAAAATGTTGCTGGAATGGCTGCTAATTCAACAGCAAGTGGGGGAAAATTTGACAAGAAGTTGCCAGGAGAAAAAGCTGCAAAGCACCCAGGAAAACATCGCAAGGTTAGCACATTTGATTGCTCTCCTATTATGATTTTGTCCGGCGAATTTGTCACTTTTGATTTATAATTTTCATTCTAACAAGAAGCTTGCTTACCTATTGTTCCATTCTTTAGTTTCTCCCTGTCGTGGAAGGGAAAGGAATTGGATTGAAAGAGCAGCAGCAAACTGAGAAGATTCTGAACAAGATTATGTCGAAAAATTCCCATGAGATTCTCAACGTGGACAAGGCATGCATTTCCTCATTTGCTGATGGATTATTTTGTCTTCTATTTTTTATAACAGTTTCTCATATTTGTCAAGCAGGCTGTCTCTATGTACAACGTTAAGAGTGAGAAAAAGCATAAGAGGGAAAAAGAAATGGCATCTTTTTCTTCTACCTCGAAAAAGTTGAAGCCAAAACCTAAAGGCCTCAAGAAACCCTCTAAGGGAAGTAGAGGCAAGTGACAAGTAAAGATCCATGTGGACATAAGGCTAAAAGCACGGAAATTGTCTCAACATGAACAGTGGAAGACGTGAGTGTTACTTTTCACCCAGATTTTTTGGTTAAAAGCTATTAGATGTCTTTTTTATATTTAGTTAATTACATTGTTGGTCTTGGCTTTAATTAGAATTAGTGTCAACGTTATTCATGTCAAGACTTGTAGGAGTTTTTAAAATTATATTATTATAGTCTTAATGTGATTCAATCAATCAACGGATGAAGCTGTGAATTAGAAATTTGTCTAAGTTCAAGGTGGTTTTTTCTAACCCCTCCCATCTCCAATTTACGGAGGTTGACAAACACATTATATCCTCAGTTTTTATTCTATTTAATTTATTGCAAACACTTTTTATTATTCACCTGATAGATTATTCTAAACAATAATCTATCAGAAGCCTACTGTTCTTAACTTCTTATGCCCTCCCCCATAGTTTTGGGGGAATGGGACTGTATCAACTTTCTGCGTGATAAGCTTTATGTGCAATGGTGGTATCCTAGTGGAAGACACGATTTTCACTAAGTTCCTTGATGATGAATTTGGCACGGGAGTGACAGGAGAGGTGAATGGTCGCCATGGCTGTAAGTTCACATCTCAATATTAATGTCTTGGACTGCAAAAGTAGCGATATTTAGTTTTCCAGACTACAGGGAATACTTACGCTGCTAGTCCTTTAGTCCTTACCCCTGATACTTGGATTCCGTTTAGCCGCTTTTTGATACCCTCCGAGGCGTGAAAAGTCCGATTCTCTTCTCGCTCAGATTAATCCCACGTCGTTTTGTAATGATAATTATGACAGTATATTTGCGGCAAGTAGCAAGGTAAGGTAAAATAATGCAATCCACAGATCGCCGGTGGGTAAGGAATTGTAGAGACGGATTCATGGTTAACATTAATGGTTTGATTTCAATGTTGAGCACTTTTTACTGTTTTCTGAATCAGAAATTTAGCCGATTGATTTAAGTTAATTAATCGGCTGATTCGTCCTCGTGAACGTCGTTGAGAAACACTGTCGATCTTTAGGCGTGGATTCAAGGGATCCCACGCATAGAAGCCCATGCCGTTGCCGGAAGAAGTCCCAGATCAGGTGACTAGAGTCGAGGGCAGTGAGTTGGAGAACTTAGTAGGCCTAGCATGCGTACGCATATCAGTATGTGCATATGGGAACACACCAACATTCCGTTTCCCGAGCACAAAAGACGGAAGTAATAAATAACAAAAGCACGACTAGCTTGTTTTAAATATGTAACATAATTTAGTAACACAACACAATCATTCCGATAATCATTACTCAAATGATTTAAACCGGATCTTAGCATGTATATATAGCAAAACGCCAAAACCTGCTAATCAATCATTGGACAAATAACAAATATATTTGTTTCGAAACAAAACGTGCATAGATGGATAGCAGAAACACAATCAAAGACAGCTGATGAAAAGTATAGACAACTTAGTCTCTACCAAATCGCAAAGTAAGCTTCCCAACAAACAAACTGAAATAGAACCCAAGCCCTGAAAGATGGTAGGCAAAAGACTCAATAAGTTGCATTATCTTTCTATATGGCCCACTGCTTAATTTTCTAATTTTTCCTGTTGAAAGAAAGAACAAAAAATTTGGGTGACGCTAATATATTTAATCAATATTAGAATTATCGAAAAGAAATGATAACATTGGTGTATAGAGTACATTATGTATGTAGATAGGCAATTGATGATTTATTACCTCTAGGTTTTCAATGATCTCCTCCAGACATGATATGCCATATTGCAGGGAGGAGGGGTCGTGGCACCGGCGGGGAGAACTGATCGAACACCAAGGTGGCGTGAGAGGAGAATTTGAGAATTTTTTTAATAAACTAATATGGGAATATGGGCTACCACCAAGGAGACAGTCTGGTACTCATCTATAATCCCATACACGACCATAACTAAGCCTAGGCCTATGTATCCTGCATTTGTTGTTAGTTGTTACTAGGCCCAACAAAGCCCACATCCCCACCTCCGACTTCAGCCCCTTCTTAGTCTTAAATCTAAGCCATTAACCAAGTTAAAGTTTTATTTATAATATAATACGACTGTCCTTAAGCTTTTAAATATTAGATGTGAAACTATCTTCTCTGGTTTTTGTGAGTTTTTATGTACGTATTCATCACTCTGGCTTGTTTTTTTGAATATTTGAGCCTTTTAATTAAGATTTGGGTTGTGTATATAGCAAATGCAACTTCAATATTTCTGACTGATCTTCTTCTTACATCTTCAGAGAGTTAAAAAAGTGCTCTACTATTAATAATTAAAAGAAAAGTTCTTATATTGCAAGAAATAAATAAATGCGTATATTTTTCATTTTTCGTAAGCTAAAAGTTATATGTATCTAGTGAAACATTTTTTTATTAAAACAATATACTAAGTTTCATTAAAATATATATATTCATCTATGAAGACAATTAGGCATAAATATCGCATGCTTAATATCTCTATGTAAACTATAAAACTTGTAATTGAATAGAACCCGTGCTACCTAGCTAATTGATTTGAGTTGAGTTTGAAGTTCGAGTCATGCTAAACCGGGCTAATAACGAAACGCGATTGATCAATGGGCACGTTGTGTGAAAGCCACAAGTCATAGCTTCTTTGTTTACTCTTATTCAAGCTGAGACTTGGGCATACTCATATGCTAATTGATTCAGTACCAAGTTGTTGAATGTGTAAGTGTATGATGCACTAAAAGCATTAAACAATGCAATATAAGGTGTTAATTTTTTTTTAAAATGCTTACCTTGAATTAAGACAAGCACACACGAACCTTTCAGCATATATACTGGACATTTTAGTGTTTTCCGGGTCATCATGTATGTCCTCTGATATTGTAAGACACTACTTGTAAAACAATGCTAATTAGCATGCCATTTGAAATGATCTTTGAGTTTCATCTCACTAAGTCACACTAGAAGTAGCATTGAAGTAAACTGTGAAAGTAAAATAACAAGCAAGTTGGTGAATGTTAGCTTGGGAAAAAAAGAAGTTGGTAAATGTTAGGTAAAACTCTTGTCGTGTTTATTTTTGAGTAACTTAGCTGCTAAAATTCATCAGTACTGGTGAAAAAAAAATTCAGAACAGAAGAAACAAACAGAGAGATCAAATAAGGATGAAGAAAGGCATAGTTGGCCAAGTACAAGCATCAAGCCTGCTAGGCTGGCAACGCCAGTGGCTGGCCTGCACAAGGAGGAACAACACTAGACCTGTTCATGATTAAAGTGAAAAGAATACTTGGGCAGGAATGATCTTAGGAGATCCTTGTGGACCGCTTCAAAATTGTACCTTCCCGATCCATTCTTTGATCGTTTCTCTCATTGTTGTTTCTTCATTTTCCTCTCAATAATTCCTACTAATGTTAGATACTTGCAACAATAATATTAAAAGAAGCATCACAAATGTTTTTTATGTATGTTATTTTTGTGTGTCTGTGTCAGTTGATGAGTCATTGTTGTATAAGCATCAGCCTTCTAGCTTTTAGCAAAAAAAAAAAAAAAGGAATATAAAACAAGCAATGTTAGGTACTCATCTTTTGATCATTTACATTATGATGTTAAGTCTATCATTTTACAAATGGTTTTGAGTTCAAACGCCAATTTTCTTGTCAAATATCCAATACGATAAAAGTTGTCGCATTGGAACACATAAATAAATTGAGCCTCTTAATCAGCCACTGCCAAGTTTGTTTCCCAGGGGTAAAATCTCATGTAACAGAAGATGGGTAACTGCTGATATGACCAAATTATGCATGAAGAAAGGACAAATAAATGATTTCTATTTTATACTACTCGGAATGGGTGGTTGGTCTTATGCTCACATTAATTGACAGAAATTCGAAACACTATTCTATCACATTTCCTTCAGAAAAAAAAAGGGTGCATCATACTCTAGATATTCAACGAGCCTAGCCTTTCACTTAATCCTACTAACAGCAACATTAATTAACATTA
This sequence comes from Piper longum, assembly GCA_032619315.1. Taxonomy (NCBI): domain Eukaryota; kingdom Viridiplantae; phylum Streptophyta; class Magnoliopsida; order Piperales; family Piperaceae; genus Piper; species Piper longum. Next base: position 15,223 of record JAVDBV010001123.1, read on the forward strand.
TCTTTACCAGTTAATTTGATTGTTTAACAACCATATATGCCATCCAACATAGACAAGGAAAAGAGTTTTACATGTTTAATCAGTTGGTATGTCGCTGTGCTAGCTCCGATAAATAATGTGTTCGAGGAACTTATCAATTGCTTTGAAAAAAATAAAATTTATCCTCCACATTCGCACTTGCTATTTGGACTTGTTCATGAGTTCCATTCATATCCAAAGACTAAATTACTCCGGCTAACAAAAGAAAAACAGCATTTCAATTTCATACAATGGCAAGGTACGGCAAGACGAATCCGAAGAGTGGAAGATAAAACTTGAGGAAACTAACAGATCAGTATCACCTTCTTTGTCAAACAAATATACGATGCATGCTGTTTCATAATGTTAGTCTGGGCAGGGGGAGAAAGCAGGTATAGGACCACCACCGACAATACTATGGGCTGGGTGGGGACGAGAAGCGGGTGAAGAAAAAACTTGGAGGGGTCAACCAGGCGCATGTGCCTGACGAAGTGGCCAACCATGTCTCCCTTTCTTACCAGTGAGCCGATGCAGATGGCAGACTCTCTACTCAGCTAGCTGCTATAGGTTGGACATGGCAGACACCGATTCTTTTCTCTTCTCCTTCTTCTTTCCTTCTTCTTCTTTCCGATTGCACTTATATGCTAATCTGTGAATTGGGTTTGTTCTCCGCATGCACAGCTTGCAGGGAAGCAAGAGAGAGGGGAAGAAAGATCTTCCAACGACTCACCGGTAAGATTATATTATCAAATCTCCTAATTCACAAACAAAGAACAGAGGAATGAACGTACACGTTTTTGTCAATGACTGCTTCTTTCTTGATCTTCTTCTTCTTCTTTTACGTTTTTTGGTTGGTGGATATCTTTGTTATTCTCTTCTTTTTCTTTTTTTTTTCCCTCATTCAATTTTGTGAATCTGTGATAACACAGCCATATAAATATATATATTTATTTATTTCAATTTGCAAATTGTAGCATTTTTTATTCATCCATTATCTCTTTTTGGTGTTCGGTCGGTCATCGATGGCGTCGGCCAAAGTGGATAGCGGTTTCCGGCGAGGTTGCCCAGCTCCCTTTTAAAAATGACATTGACGTTAACGGCTAACGGTGGCGGGGGAATTTACGTGAACCGGATATATTTGCAGCGCCTGTCCAATAAGGCTTACCGGTTCAGTGAAATCTACTAATATACTTAAGAATATGAACAACAGCTTTCTCTGAGTGGATCATATGATTGGAATGCATCCAACAAATTAGAATGATCGGAACATTTTCATGTCATCCTGGTCTACTGACGTTTATGTGACTTGAAAAATGTTTCCACTTGCCAGAATGATTTACATTCCTTCATTTTTATGTTCCAACATTTTCATGTCCCATCATTTTTATGTTCCATTGTTTGAATTGTTGAAGTGAGTTATACCCACATCTAAGTACAATAAATCTCTTCATCAGAAAGTATGTTCAAAGGTGAAGTTTGTTCATCAGGCTAAATGTCTGAGTAAAATCTTAGAAGGATGTAAAATTTCTCATTGAACTATGAGTATTTAATGCAGGCTTGTAGGTTACACCCGCAATCATATCAATTTTCATGCTTTTTTCATTGTTTGCCCGTTTAATATATTGATCTATTGTTGTTTCTAGATTAGCGAATGAAGTGCTGCTATGAACAAGCTCTCCAATTCTCTTTGTACCTGGAAGGACTGCAGGTTAGAGATTTATTTATTTGCTTATATAAAGGTGATGTCAAATGGCCTAGTAAGTTCTTCCTCCTGAGAACTTCAAGTGAATTAATATACTTTATTCATTTTTCTTGTTTTCTCGGTTCTTTGTTTCAGTATGTCTTAGGATACGTGTTGCTTTTATAGGTTGAAAGTCCAGACAGAGAGTCACTGAAACTCTCTTCAAGTGTCTTTGAGTTGAGGTCATTGTCAAATGTCAAGGCCTCTTGCAGCCATAATAGGAGGTGCCGTAGGAGCCATTGGAGTGGTAGGTTTGGTCATTGCGCTTGTCTGGTTTTGTACATCACACATTCGGAGTGTCTCAAGGACCTCTGGAACAGGTTCCTCAGATCCTTCCCTCCAAGGTATATGAAACTAAATCATCTCCTGATATGTGTGTATTGGTGAGTCACCTTGATTGACATTTTAGAAGAAATAAGTAGAATTGTTTAGTTAATTTAGACAGATCAGTGCATACCCTCAACTTTGAAGATAGTCATGATGGTAACACTACTTGCATAAGTAGAATGTGTAAAGGTTTTTTGACGTGGAGCTGGTTTTTGCAGAGCAAAATGTTGGCCTTGAATTGTCACTCAGAGGGGGTATTCTTGCATCTGAATCACGAGGAGCCAGGCAATTTTCTTTGGAAGAGTTGGTATCGGCTACAAAAGATTTTAGTGACAAAAATCGAATCGGACTGGGAAACTTTGGAGAAGTTTACAAGGGTTTGCTGGCAGATGGAAGGATAGTTGCAATAAAAAGGCGACAGGGTGCTTTCACCCAAATCTTTTGGGAAGAGGTAAGGTTGTGATGATTAACAGTTATTTGTTTTGTTTTAAGTTTTATTCACTACTGAACAATTATATGATATTATGCTAGGTCCATTATCTTTCATCCATCAGGCATAGACATATTGTAAGTCTTCTGGGTTATTGCATGGAAAACAATCTACAAATGCTTGTGTATGAATATATTCCAGGAGGTAGTGTGTCAAGTCACTTATATGGTAAGGATCAATGTATGTGTCCAAGTGAAAAAAGAACAATCAATTACAGAATACTTAGGTTCATCATTTATTCTTGCTAATGCAGGTGCAGCTCAAATTACCGATGGGAAGTTAGAATTTAAGCATAGACTTTCCATAGCTCTTGGCGCAGCAAAAGGTAAATCTCTACAAAATCAATTATCAATGACTGCTTTTGCACTTTTTAATGTTTTTCTTCTTTAGAATAAACTTATTAGAAAAGTCTATAAAAGTGCATAACCATGAACCCCACATTAGTTTTCATCATAGTTCTTTTCCTTATTTTCTTTGCATGATTTTCAAAGTCTAACTATTAGCTTGCTAATACTATTTCGAAGGTTTGGCCTATTTGCATTCTATGAACCCTCCACTATTGCACAAGGATTTCAGAACAATAAATGTTCTTGTAGATGAAAATTATTTCGCGAAAGTTGCAGATGCAGGGCTTCAAGATTTGTTAGGAAAAATTGATGCTGCAGGGCCATCATCTCAAATAGCAGACTACGATGATGTTTTTCATGATCCAGAGTAGATTTCTTTCCGAATATCTATAATATACACGCATTATGGTAGTTTACTAATTGACTTTTGCCTTCAGACATGGTTTCAGGGTTAGATCAACTGCAGAACAATTATCTGAGAAGAGTGATGTGTATGGCTTTGGGGTGTTCCTTTTGGAGCTTATAAGTGGAAGAGAAGCAACAGAGTTGCCAATGCCAGATTCTGATCGGAACATGGTCCAATGGGTACTCAAGCCAGCTTCCACATTCTAATGAATTGTTATTTTCTTCGAATCAATTATGATCACCCATACAATGCTTTTCTACCATTATTTGAAGGTTCAAAACTATCAAGAACTAAATGAAATGTCGGTTATCATAGACCAGAAGTTGGTCGGCAACTTCAGAGCAGAAACCATGAAAGATTTCCTTGCTATGATCATTGCATGTGTAAACCTGTCTGGCGAGGCACGGCCCTCAATGGGGTTCATTGTTTCAGAGCTGGAACGAATACTTGATAAGGAAATAAACATGACAACAGTAATGGGGGAAAGTACCCCCATTGTGACTCTCGGAAGCCAGCTCTTCGGACCTAGATAAAAACAAAACCAAATATAACTAGTTCACAGTTTCTCTTGTTGTACAAGTTTACTTGTGTATGATTCTTTGAATATGTTGTAGGTTTGGAAACGTGAGAGTTTTAGCTGCTTGAAAGTGTATAAATTATCAGCGGCATATTTTATGTTGATTGTTGCAACGTTTTTTTTTTCCTGGAAATGGACTGTATATGATTTATTTGTTAAAATTAATGTCATATTGATTCGCTCCAGATCACATTTTGTATATTAATTAACCAATCAATATTCTATCATTTAGAACAATAAGCCAATAGAGGGCTCTCTTGTTGAACTTGTAATCTTTAGTATCCAATACCCCTTAACAGCTTTGGTAAATGGTGCTACCAGATCAAACCGAAGTAACAATTGCAATTTACGTCCTCCATCTTAGCCTAATGTTGTTGGTAATTTCAGCAGGATATAAGCCTGGCATATTATCATCTATACTGACGTTTGAACGCCCGGAAATTGAACTTTGCAAGCCAGAATGACCATTAGGAAAACAGATGAGACAACATACAAGCGGGATGCTGTTTGCATTCTGTAGAGATGAAACATAAACCACTACAACTAACATGTCGAGAGCAAATGATAAAAAACAGCAAAAGACAATAAACTGAATGAACTCAGAACAACCATGAGTGACAATGGTTTACATAAAAACATAAAATTCAGTTACACAAGGCATATCTAACCACGTCTACAACAAGAAAAATATCACTAGTAAACCCAAGTTGTCAAAACGATATACAAAATAGGGCATATGCATACAAGAACTTTGCAGCCAAAAGCTACATAAGCCATCATCACTCACCACTCAAAATTAAATCAAGCAGAGACAATGTAGCCTTCCCGAAGGTTTGATGGCCATCTGTTCCAATTTGTATATGAATATAAACATCATCAACCCAAGAGTTTTTCTTCTTTAAGTGCATGTTGCTCCAGGCAGATAAATGCGATGGATACTACTTTGAGTTAGCTTTTCTCGGCATGTAGGGCACCTGTTTTGTATCCTTATGGCGTTTGTGATGCAGACCTTGCAGAATACATGGCCACAAACAGTTGAAGTCTCTTCCTTCATGGTGTCCATACAGATGCTACACCTAAATTTTAGCTGATGGACCTCCAACCCAGTTTGGCTACTAGATGCCTGCCCCAGCTTCTTCTACAATGTTTGCAAGAAATTTGAGAAAGGCATTTTACAGTAATGTCTGTATAAACAGAGGGTTGACATGTAGCGCTCTCCTTTTTAAAATCTCAACATATGAATCTAGAGTAAGGAATTGAAATATGCACTCATTTTTATAATCTCTGCATAAAAAACTAGTGAAACAGCTGAGATATCAAACATTGCATACCATATGGCCAAACAATGGAGGCTGTCCACTTCTAGACTCGGATGGATCTGTCACAGTTATGAACATTCGTTAAAGCAAAATCTTTCTAATAAATGTTTACTTTCTCTCACACACTGTCACAGCACATGCCCTTAAACTCATACTCAATGGCATGAAAGAGATCAATGCAGAAAATAACAGACCATTGGAACAGTAATTCAGAAATATGATACCTTTAGGCCCAAGCCGGAGTTCTAGATCTTCATCAGATATGACGGAACTCCACGAAGTGTAACGAGTATAGAACCTAATAGTCTGCACCAAATATTGTATACACCAATAAGCCATCACACCAAACAACATTTTGTAGAGAACAGTATCCTCCGCGCTTCTTGCTTACCTGTGATGGCCCCTGAGGGAATACTGGCATTTCCCCATCATTGTCGTCATCATCTTCAATTGTAATTAGTTCTGGATAGCCCCCATGAAATCTAGTGCCAAATGCACGAAATCTTTTTGGGGAAAGGCCTAACGTTAGATCAAGATCTTCATAACTGTCAATGCTCCTGGATCTATACATTTTTGAAAAAAATCTTCAACTGCAAATAAGGGAAAGAAATAAAAGAATGGACCAGCTTAATCAAAATAGAGTTGAATATAGAATAAATGCACTAGAAATATTAACGAGCCACGAAAAAAAAAACCAATAGAAAAAGCCTAAAAGTTTCCAAATCGAAAACAGCAAGAAAAGCACCAGGACAAAACACTTGCATGGTCAGGATTTGAAGAAAAACATGAAAGAATGAAAAACATATAATGAATAACAAACAAAAGAGATGAAGGCCTATAATACACATGCAGCATTTAGTACGAGCCTCATTTAGACAAAGCAATTAAAATTAACCTCTTTGCTGCCTGTTGATCATGATGTTAGGTTATCCAGTTGAATAGAAAAAAAAAAAAAAGCACGTCCCGACGTATCAAATTACATATCACGTAAAAAAAAAACTACAAAATTGTATAAGAAAACCGGTACTACAAGTAGAACTATTGTAATGAGATGCTCAATTTCAATGAAACCGAAAAGAACATTAGATGAGAGGAAAGGCCGCACATCACAGGCACCCAAATAAGAAATACAAAATAAAATGAAAATCCAAAATCATGCCAATTGCCCACCGAATTATGAGAAAAAATAAACCTGAATGAACCAAACTAGAGAAAATTTGAAAAGAAAATCAATAAAATGTGTATAACTATAGCAGTTAGATGATCAATTTCAATAAGAAAATCCACAATCATTTCACCAAAATATGATTTAGAAAATACATTACTTAGATGCTAACAATTATCTAAATTAAACATCATGCTTCTCACATCAAACGGCAAAGCGGAGCAAACAAATCACCAACAAAGATAGCGTTTTTCTGCACATGCATTGAACAAACCTTGTGATGGAGAAGATCGGCATCGGAAGATAAAGAAGCAGAGCCAGAATCAGGAGGAATTTGGAGATGGAGGGAAGGAGGTGAGCGGTTTGGAGAGGGGAAGAAGAAGAGCAAGAGGCGAACACAATTTGGGCAATATTAAACTCTCCATCCTTTTGAGGGGAAATATAAGAGACGGAATTTGGGGCTCGACCCGCCTTGCCGCCGATTGTTTGCTACTTTCAGTCGGCCATTTTACAAGTTTGATTCACGTATCAACGATTGGGCTAGGGATTTTGCATTTATTTGATTGGTTTAAATCTTTTTTAATTAGGGATGTTTAAAATTTTAATTATAATAATTAAATTAATCTCACTTAATTAAAAATATTTAAACTGATCATACAGGTGATACTTCGAGTTTGTTATAACACTTGTTAGAATAAATCTCTGCCTTATTATTATTAGTAAAAAGAAAATTTCTTACTCGACTATGATTAAAAGTAGGGGAATCAGTTAATTAAAATAAAATAAAATATTAAAACATATGAAAAAAATACTTCTTACAAAGGGTCACGAGTTTGAATTCTATTAACATGATTTTTTTTGAAATATAATAAAAAAATAAAAAATATGATAAAATACTTCATACAATGGGCCACTGGTTTGAATCTCACTAAATTTAATTTTTTTAAAAAAAATAAAAATATTTTTCACTGCTATAAGTCACCGGTTCGATCTTGGCTAATCTCAACTAGTACCTTTTTAATAATAAGAACTTGTTTAGTTGGCTTGAAAAAATATATAATAAAAAAATTAAATAATTAATATTTTCACTCAAATAAGATATATCTTTAAAAACAATCACAATTTATATCTAAAATATTAAATTATTGATCTATCTTATTGTTCAATTGTTATGTATAAAATTAAAATTTATTTAGTATTCATTGTGTATAACGAGATATCTTTCCTAGCATATATATATATATATATGCTAGGAAAGATATCTCGTTATACACAATGAATACTAAATAAATTTTAAT
>JAVDBV010001124.1:0-13283 GCA_032619315.1 Piper longum
CTCTCTCCTCTATTTCGGTCCCCACCTCCATAGCCCGGCCAGAGTGGTCGAAACCTAGCCGCCGGCAAAAGAGGGGGTGGATAATACTTTTTTTTTGTTTTCATCAAATTTGGGTCGTCAAATCATAATGATGACCCAAATTAAAATTGGATGAAGAAAAGTTTACTTGCAAGATAAATTTGGTCGAATCACAATGATGACTCAAAAAATAAATTTGTCCTTGCAAGATCAATGCACCACCCACCACTGTGGTTGATACTATTTTTGAGTCTGCAATTCCTCGTACGAATATCCGAATACTTAGTCTGAATCTCTTTTATTTTTGATCTTGCAATATGATAAATTTGTCCTTGCAATATAGAAAAATAAAATAGATTCGGACTCAACACTCAGACGTTCGTGTAAGGAATTGCAGACTCAAAAGTAATAACAACCAGGGTGGAGGGTGCTGATTGGTGCATTAATAAACAAATGCTCAAGAATGTCAAACTAGGGTTTACGTAAGTATTTTCACAATTTTCTGATGATTCCGGTCGGTGTTGGGAGGGAGAGAGAAGCGAGGTGGGCAATGGGTTATGGGCCGAAGTTGAGATATAAGGATTCAATACTGATCTGATATTAAAAGTATGAAAATTAATTAATTAAAATATAAAAAAATTAACAATATAATAAAAATGGGCTTATCTCTTTCGAGCTTTGGTATATAACCCACGCAAGATATTGTGGTAAGGCCGAAAGAATTGGTCGTCGCTAGCCATCGGCCCATCATCTAGGTGGGATGTGTCACAAAGAGTTTTTTCTTGTATGAAGGCACTGGGAATTTCGATTAAAAACTTTGGGAAAAATTTTGATTTGTTCGCACAAGAAAAAAAAAGCCAATACTGCATTTTTTGAACATTTCCAGAATTATAAATCATCAATGCCCGCTTCTCAAAAATCTAATCCACAAGATCACACTCTAATTACCCAATCTTATTTTAGCAATTCTTGCCCATGTACAAAAACTTAGCTAAGTAGAAGAAAAAAAATCTAGAGGAACAGAAATGTAAGAAGCTAGAAAAATTTCCCGAAGTCTTCCTCTAAGTTGTACTAAAATAAATTATCAGAATTATCTCTGAGTTAAAAAAAATTATCATACTTGGGTGTTCATTTTTCTTTTATCAATGGAGAAGAATGCATGCAAACTAAGAGCAAATTTGAAGAAATCAAAAGGTAGGCCATAAAACGAAGGTAATAAAAACACGTTTATATTTGCAACACTAAACTAATACGTTTTTCTTTTCTTTACAGTTCACACCAATAATACTCCATATATAAGAATTTAGAAAAGTCATTGGAGAGGATTCATAAATTACTCTTTTTAATTTGCCTTAAAATTTTTGGCAATTAAAAAAAAAGTAAAAATCACCTGAAAAGAAAGAAATCCGACGTGGCGAGAGCCTTATCTGCGAGATCAAAGTGGGAGTCGAGCATCCAACCAGAATCCCAGGACGCCATCTCAATCCACAAATTGCTACTGTGGGTGGGGTGGCCATGGCCCATGCAAACCTTCCTTCCTATTATCCTCATCTTTTATACCCCCACCCCAAATCCGACCTTGCTTAGTAAGCATGGCGGCTACAATGAGTTCTCTCCCCCCTGTCACCACCTCCCTCCCCTGCTTCGATGGCCTCAAGGCCAAGCCCTCCATCGTCCCCACTCTGGTAATGTTCTCTTCCAAACTCTGCTTTTTTTTCTTCATTATATGAATGATCGTGCTGCTTCCAATTTTCGACACATCATTGCTGCTAAATGGTTTTGGTATATGCATGCTGTGTTGGCAAAGGCTCTGCCACAAAGGCGCCATGGGAATGGAGCACTGGGAGCTCGGTGTGGTGATTTCATTGGCTCATCCACCAACCTTGTATGACCCATAACCCATCTCAATTCTCATGTGTACATACATAACAATGAATGGGGTGAAATGAACTTAGTCGTGTATATATATATTGGTACTGCAGATAATGGTGACATCTACAAGCCTGATGCTGTTCGCCGGGAGGTTTGGACTCGCGCCGTCGGCTAACAGGAAGGCGACGGCGGGGTTGAAGTTAGAGGCGTGGGAGTCCGGCCTGCAGACGGGAGACCCCGCCGGGTTCACGCTGGCCGACACCTTGGCCTGCGGTACGGTCGGGCATATCATCGGCGTTGGAGTGGTTCTGGGGCTTAAAAGCCTCGGTGCTCTGTAATACGGTTGCTTGTTAATTTGTACACATGATTTGATGAAACCAAAACTTGTTAATGCTGTTTACCAACCTTTTTGGTGATCTATGGGTTTCTCCAACATGGTTGCTATAAACAACTTTGAACTCGTGTTAATTATGTGTAGCAGATTTTGGTTTCTGATTGTGGACGGTCATCTAGCGATGGGGAATTAGGGATAAGTGATGGGGGGTCGGTTAATTGACCGTGCAGACTGTTCTGCCGAATCAATTAATAGTGTAAGATTTATATTTTAAGTTATTTAAAATCATCCCCTTTGTGATCGAACTCTTGACAGGTGAAATACAAAGGCCAAACATGGTCAAGTGGATCAAATTGTTGGGATAAACTAATTTTTTAATTTTTATTTCTAACACATTATTGATGAGAAGTACCGTTTGATATAAACATATTACGAAAATAAACTTTTTAAAATAGATAAAACTTATTTTACGTGGAAATCTAAAATTTGATAGAAAATCACTCGGCAAATGATTGAATCAAATTTACTAGTAACCATCTATGCATGCTCCATTTCTATAGAAAAAAAATTTCTTCTTTAACACAACTTTAATCATTATGTCTGAAATATATATTTCAATATGAATTTTTGTTATTTTCTAAAACATTTTTTACCCGGTAATATATCACATCAATATGTTTGCTCATTAAATGAAAACATGAATTATTACTCACGTGAACTTTATTCCGGATATCATAGTATACAATGTATCTCTTTAACGTCAATTTTATTCAGAAATCTCTTTAGTATATCCTTATAAGTTTATGTAGTAATAATAAATTCGACTTCAGTGGTAGATAATGTAACACACTTTTGTAACCTAAACTACCAATATACAACCTCATCAGCAAAATTAACAACAAACTTAGATGTTGACCATACTGTCTCCAAGTCACCTGTCATGTCTACATTAGTGTAACCAACAATAAGATTTATCATTTCCAAAATATAAACACATTTTGGATGTACCTATTAAATACCTCATTATCCATTTAACTACTTTCCAGTATTCTTTACTTAAATTTAATAAAGATTTATCACTTCCAAAATACATAAGGAACATTTGTAATTTCTTTCATCTTTATTTCACTTAAGTAATTTTTTATCAACTTGAAGTGACCCATAAATGGAACTCCAACAAGCTTTGCATATTTCATGCTGAATTTTTTAAGTACCTTTTCTATATACTTTTCTTGTGAAACCGAAACTTTCTAGCTTCTCTTTCACACTGAATGGATATTCCCAAGATTTGCTTTACCAATCTCAAATCCTTCATTGCAAAGGATTTATTCAAGTTCTTCTTTAAAATTACAATATTGACTTCATCATATCACACAATCAACATGTCATTTACATAAAATGATAGAATAATAAAGTCATCATCATTAAACTTCTTGATAAACACATAGTGTTTAGAATTAAACTTCTTATACCCATTGCTTTCTATAAAAGAATCAAACTTTTTGTGCCACTGTCTTGGAACTTGTTTAAAATCATACAAAATCTTTTTCAGTCTGTACACTATTTGTTCCTTTCCTGTGACTTTAATACCCTCTGGTTGCTCCATGTATGCGGTCTCCTTAAGATCACCATGAAGAAAGGTTGTCATCACATTTAACTATTCAACTTTCAAATCTAAACTTGCAACTAAAACCAGAACAATTCTAATAGAAGACATTTTAACAATAGGATAAAAAATTTTATCCAAATCAATACCTTTCTTCTGTTTGAAACCTTTCACCAACAACCTTGTCTTGTACCTTGGTTGTGTATTATTTTCTTCATATTTGATCCTATAGACTTATTTGTTCTTTAATACTCTCTTCCCCTTAAGAAAATCTACCAACTCAAAGGTGCGATTATCGTGCAAAGATTTCATCTCATCTTTCATCGCCTTTAACCACTTCTCCTTTTCTATATGAGATTTGACCTCACTGAAATTTTCTGGTTCTCCATATTCAGTGATTTTCACATATTCTAATGATGGATATTTTATTAATGGAACAGGTTCGCAAGCTAATCTCCTCACGTTATTTGGCTCCGCTTGATCATAATTTACTTGTTCCTCTAAAGGCCCACACACATCAGTGTGTACTAACTTAAGAATTTATGATTTCCTTATACTTTGCTTAAAAAGGATGTCCTACGTTGTTTCCCGACTAAACAATAGTCACAAGGACTAATTGTGTTGTTCTTGACCCGGGGAAGGTGATTTACCTTCTTTAATGCCTCTAGTCCCTTTTCATTCATATGCCCTAATTAATAGTACTACAAATCAGCAGTGGAATCAAGTGAGGATACAGTAATCTCCCCCTCAAACTAGATTTGTCTCAGTCTTGTACAAATTATAATACTTCTTCCCTTTAGCAACAACAAGAAACCCTTCATAAGTTTCTACACACCTTGAGTAAATTGCGAACCAAATCCTTCATCATCAAGCATTCCAATTGACAACAAACTCATCATCAAATTTAGAATAGCATCAATCTGTGACACATATTTGTTACTATATGCGCATCTCCAAGTCCCAAAATTTTATAAGTATCACTATTTTTCATCTTCACTATATCAAAATCAGAAGGTTTATAGGTAGCATTATAATTAGTCGTCAAACAACCATTCCCACAATTATAAAGGATTACCAAGTCATCATGTACAACATTAGTATTCTTTTATCCTTGATTCTTGTTGTCCTTATTAGTCTTTCTTGAGCTTCCAACAATCCTTTTTAAAATAATACGTCTTGTCACAATAATAACACTTCAAGTTCTTCCTGGATTTAGACATTCATCGATTCTTGTTCCTTCTATTTATGTTTCTATTTCTTGATCTACCTATTGCCTCTTCTGACACTATACATGAGACTTTAAAGTTAGTAGAGATTTTTTTTCTCACCTCCTCATTCAATAAATTTTTTGTTACCATGTTCATTGAAAGTTTTCTATCCAGAGCAGCATTATTCAAAGAGATCATGAATGCTTCCCACCTCTCTTGGAATGTGTTGATGAGTAGGATAGCTTGTAATTCCTCATCTAAAATCATATTTATCCTCACAATTTAAATAATAATACTCTTCATCTTATTAAAATACTCGCTTATATCATTTCCATTTTTATACCTCAAGTTTACTAATTTCATTATCAAAAGGGTCGTGTTGCAAGCAGTATTCCTCTCATAAACTTCGAGTTTATCCCATATAACTTTTGAAGATGTCAATTAAGAAACATAATGATACACAACTTTATTTACCCATTGCGTCAGATAGGCCATAACTTTCTTATCCAACTTAATTCAATTTTTGTCAGTCACCTTTTTGATTTCTAACCAGTGATAGAATCATACAAATCCTTAGAATATAAATGATTAATTATTTTTTCCTTTTTAATATTGTCAGTTACTCGGCCCTTTAAGAGATATCGTCTTAACATGCTTTTTATCGGCTATTTTATTGAAATATAAATCACAAGCATACTAACTAGGCTCTTAGAAATTTCTTTAAACATTTAGCGGGAATAAAATATCATAAACAATTAAAACTCGCAAATTAAGCAAACCTGTGAAACCACTTGTTGGGATTAACTAAATTTCTAAATCCTCATTTCAAAATATTATTGATGAAAAGTACCAATCAAAATAAACATAGGCGAATTTCTTTTTCCAAAATAGATAAAATCAATTTTATGTGGAAACTACAAATTTGGAAAAAAACCACCGGACAAACTGCCGAATCAAATTCATTATATCATAATTTAAAATAAAAAAATATCTACAGACGAACAAACTTCATAATACAAATTTATTGTAATTTATATACAATTGGTATTAACCACAAATGAATAAAAGAATAGAAAATATTGCAGATTAAAAATTTAGCGAGGTTATCATTAACGATTGTAAACAAATCTTAACAAAATATTCTTCTTTTCTTCCATTTATACAATTTTTTTTTCTCCACTGGTTGCCCTTTTTATCCAAAACCCAAAATTCAAAACCCAAAACTCAAAACTTAACGAAAAAAAGCATTTGGCATTGCTTTTATTCTTTGCACATGAAAAAAATATAAAAAAATCTTAGTTTTACCCAAAATAATTATCATTTCATATATTCATAGAAAAATGACAACCCAAAGACAAATTAATTCATACCACAAAGCACTTTTAATTGTGAAGTCCCATGGAAATTGTTTTTTCTTTTCAAAAGTCATCAGCGGAAATCGTCTGCTCTTAAAATTTCGATTCATATATGAGATTGCTTTTTTAAAAAGAATGGTATTTAATTTATTGCTATGTTCATGATAAATAAAGAAATACCGAGCTGATTATCTATAGAGAACAAAATTAATCTAAGACGTATTACTGAATTAAGGACACTTATCGCATGACTAATCCTGCTAAAATTGGCTCTAGATATAGTACGTCTAGTAATAGAAAGTATACAAGTTAGCTTTATTAAGATTATGTTAGGCTTGAAGTTGAATATTTTCTATAGAAATGTATTTTTTTATAAAAAAAATAGTTACTTCTTGAATAAAAAAATATATAAAATGCTGGCTTATCCCTCCACCAGAAGAGCCATTAATCCCTACCCACGCCGACGCGCCGCCGGCAACCTCCTCGCTCCGACGCCCGGCCGATGCCGGCGGAGCGTCCGCCAACACCGCCGTCTCCGCCTCCGTGCTCTCCTTGTGCCCCCGCCAGGGTCCTCCAACACCACTACCCTATGGCCAAGTCCAAGAGCTCCTGCGGCAGCGACGTCGCGTCTAAAACCATCGTTGAGGGGACTAGCGGCCTTCTCCTTCGTCGCTCCGTCGCAGCTTACCTCAAAAAGTTTGGCTTTTCCGACACCCTCTCGGCTTTCCTATCAGAAGCTAAGGTTTGGTGTTCGTTCTATCTCCTCTTAATCATGAAGGATTAGCTACTGCTTGGCTTTTGTTTTTGTAAAGTAGAAGTATTTTTATGATTCGTATGGATTTTTTAGCATATCGTTTTAGTTGGATGGTATGTGAAGTGTTAATTTTAAGAATGTTGTGCTTCCCTTTTCATAAAAGAATTTGTTAATAAGGATATTCGGTTGAGAATTGTTTTTTTTTTTTTGTCTTTGTGTTTGATTGACTGCGGTATTTACTACTTTGTATTCATTTTCGGTTTATTAGTTTTTGTGTGCGTCGTGAACTTGCGCAGTGTGAGATAATTTGGTCAGGAAATCATTAGATTATTTGGAAGATTATTGGTTTTTGGTCATTGTGTTTGCTTGAGAGAAGTGTTTGATCATTATACAGTCACTTTTAATTTCATTGGTTGTTTTCAGCATTGTATATAGAGCTGTGTAGTGTGAGACAATTGATTCAGAATTAAGGCTGCTCCCTTTCATGATTGTATAGCTTCGTTACTCTGTTGGTGGAGGAAAGCAACATGGACTGGGTATATCTGAGAAAAATCACTTACCCTTAAATTTAATCCATGTCTCTGGCTGTCATTGCAGTTTTAAACCAAGATACAATTATGACATTTGTTTGGGTTATGAGGGCATATACACTTAACCTTATTGATGGCAAATACCTTCGCTTTTTTTTCCTTCTTCTTTTACACAAAGTTGTTTTCCTTACTTTCTTTAATTTCGAGGTCAAGGTTCATGACTGGAAAACACATTCATTGGACTTGGAGCTCATCTTTGACAAGCATCTCAAGACGAGGTATTCCAGTTTGAACTTTTTAACCATTTGAGTGTAAGCGCAATCCACTGCAAAAAGAGGTTTATTCCTAGCAAAATTACGTGGTAAAGGTATCAGATTCTATGATGAATCCTTTTTCTTATGCGCAAATTGGTTGCCTTAATAATGTAGTTAAGTCGTGATAGGATAAGTAAATATACTTCACAGAAAAGTAGTTTTGTGGATGCCGTTTTTCTGATTTTTTAGCATTGAATTTAATCATTGAAGACAAAAGCATGAATGCTACTGTTACAAGCGGAACAAATTTAGAACATTTTTATTTAAATATGGTAGTTCATGCTTCCTTGATTTATTTGTACATGGATTTATTAATTCATTCATCTATAAGTTCTGTTTTGCATCTAATTGTTGTGTTTGGAACTTAAAAAAAAAAGAATTAAACTTTAATTTGCCAGATTTCGAAATCCATCACACCATTTTTCTATTTGGTCTAATATACATGTAGCCCTATGATTATAGACCTATTTTTGTTCAAATTGTTTACCGTTGGAATTGGCAATTGATTCTGTTTCCTTGTGGCAGTGAATACCCTTCAGATATCATCAACCCTAAGTACAGAAAACAAGGTTTGCTCATAGTTTTGCACCTTAATTTTTTTTTTCTTTTTTTTAAATCCCCCCCCCCCCCCCACTCCTCCTCCTCCTCCTCCTCCAAAGGAGTATATTTATAGTTTACACTCATTTTTTGAAAGTCTTACTAATTTGCAGATGTGGAGACAATTATCATTTCCGAAAGTGAAAAGAGATGTGATACTAAAAAGAAACAAAAGAAAAATAATTTAGGGAATGTTGAAACTAAGTTTGTCAATGATAAAGATAAAGATGATCATGAAGTTGAAAAGCTGCATGAAAATCCTGGTAACAAGAAAAAGATGAAGAATAAAGAATGTGTAACGGTTTCAGGAGATGATACTCAACAGGTGAATCTGCAGCCAACTGATGAAAGTGAATGCGGTAAGTTTGATGCAAAATCTAGGGACACAAGGACGAAAAAGGAGCTGAAATCCCAAGAATTGGATTCCAATGAAACTGGTGTGAAATTGGCATTTGACAAAAAACAAGGAGGTGGGACGAGCAAATCTGACACCCAAACTATTGAAGTTGGAGGTGACGATCTGCTGAATGAGAAGGATGGGCTACAGAAAGACCAGAAGAAAAAGAAGCATAAATTGCAAACTGTTGATGGTGTTTTGAAACCGGGGAAAGAGGGTTTGTTAGTTGATAAAGAGAACACTGCGGAGCCTAAGTTGGAAAAAACACTTTTTAAGTCCAAGGATAAAAAAAAGGAGAAACAGAAAACAGTTACTGATGCCGATAAATTTGATGACTCCTGTCCTACGGATGGGGATCGCACAAATGGTTCTGGTGTTGAATTGGATGAGACAGTGGGAAAATCTAAAGATAAGAAGAAAAAAACACATAAATTGCTCCATGATTCTGATCAAAATGTAGGCAATGGAAATGGCATTGACATTGAAAGGAAAGAGTCCAAGAAGAGGAAAAGATTAGCTATAGAAAATGGGTTACATCCAGTGGCTGATGACATTGAGTTGAATGATGTCCATGTGAATAAGAAAGAAATTTTTGGCAAAGAGAAAAAAATAGAATTAGTTTCAAACGATAAGGACAATATAACATGTGTTGATCTCAATCCTAGCAAGAAAATGGGGACGGAGAAAAGTGAAGAGGGTTCAGTGACGGCCAATGGGACTGCTTCTGATTTGAAGAGAAAAGAGCAACTCCCTGGAGATGATGAAGCTGTGACAGCAGCTGCTAGTGCCACAAAGAGTGAAAAAAATGGATTCCCACAGAAATCATATAAAAAAGATTGTAATGGTTCTGCAGAGGTAGTTAATATTTTCTCAATTTCATTTGTTTGGGTTTTTGTCCCTTGAATAAGATTTTGATGAAAATGGATTTTAATACATGCGCTTGTAAGATGGTATTATTTTTCTAGCATAACAGTGGACATTGAGATTTAACAAATTTTTTTGCATGATCTAGCTTGGAAGCTGTCAAAATATTTAATGATATTGAACTAGAAGAACTTGATTACTGCATAATTAGCCTACTGGCTTGTGAATTTTGCCATAATATAATACCATTATCACCATTCATTTTTTCTGGCTTGCCGATTTACTGTTACAGCAGTTGAGCAAAGTTTGTCTGTTTTCTTTAGTCAATAAAAGATGGACCTATGGTCACACAATAGTTTTGAACTAGAGAAGAAAGATGGCAATACATTGTATAGTGTCAGTTTCGATGGCCCACTCCTTTCTTGCCTGAAGTTTTAGGAGTGAATCTGTTAGATAATATATTAATGTAAGGCTATTAATATTATATCTTACAGAATACCAATATGTTAGTTCTGAATCTGCATTTCTAATTGTAAAAGTACCTTTTCAGAAAATTTGTGAGCCATACTCCAATTAACTCTTAACTAATTAAATTTTTTGTTGTTAATGGTTTATTTGATGGCTTATAGTCTTGTGTTTCTCCTATCAGCCCAAGACAGGCAATGCATTTTGTAGAGTAAAAGTTGACTCAGTTACGTTTGCTGATGAAAAGCTGCAAGATAATTCTTATTGGGCAAAGGTGAAAATCTTTCATGTTGTTCTTTCTATGTTTTGAACATCTTGGGTTCCAAGTGTTATTTCTTTTTATGTTTTGTCTTCCAGGGTGGTGCAGATACCGGCTATGGTGCTAAGGCCCAAGAAATCCTGGGACAAGTCAGGGGAAGGTAATTTTTACCATTGCCTTGCCACTTACAGTTATTATAATTGTTGTTGACATTAACTATGCTTACAAGGGAAAAAAGTTGACAACCTAAAAGTATTACCTTTTTTGTGGTGGGCTTTTGTCTTGCAGGGGTTTCAGGCATGAAAAAACGAAGAAGAAACGTGGGAGCTACAGAGGTGGGCAGATTGATTTTCATTCTCATTCTGTGAAGTTCAATTACTCTGACGAAGAATGAGGAATCCAAGAGTTAAGTAAGATCTTTATCGTCAGGTAAAGGAGCAGTTACCATATTGTTGTTACAATTGTGATGATTATGAATTTTGGGTTGTGGCCCATAAAAATTTTGTGTTTGACAGTAGAAGTTGAAAGTTGTCGATGTTTTGTTTTATCATTGGTGGAATGAAATGATACCGAGCCAGGGTTCAACTTGTTACGACCAAAACTTGGGAACGGATTGTAGAAAGCTGATACCTTGTGAAGTTTCTGATTATACGTCGAGAACATCTGTATCCGAAGGCGCTCCAAATGCCTCAAATAAAAAGGCAATTGTAGCTCTACATCAGACAATACGAGCGTTGGAAGCTTGCTGCAAGTCCTCGTGAAAGGCAAGTTTTGCTGGCCAACAACCGTCATTAAACCTCTAAAGTGTGTGCAAATGGGCTGTTTTATGAAATGTATGAGATGTCACGAAGCACAATGTTACGCCACTTGCAACTGGGGAGGTCCCCAAGTGAGCCGGGTTTGACTTGCATTGTCTTCAGTTTGTCGCCTGTTGCATTATTTGCCGTCACTTCGGCGAGTAATGCACTTCATATTCGTGTTTTAATTGCATCCACTGTATACGTTGTGCGAAGGTGGCGTACTCGAATTTTCTCTAGGTACGAACATCTTCCCTAGTAATGTTTAGCTTTAAGATTGGAGTTAAACATTGCGTCTTAATCTCCTACCCAACTGACATTCAACATTACATTTGCACCAATTATGTATTTTGAATGGCAACACCAAGTTTTCATGCGTGGTATTGTGTTGAAAATGTCTATCATTTTGCAAAGCCAATATATTCTTGAGCGTGGAGGTATCAGAGTACGGATTGAAGGTAACCACTCACATCGTCCCCCCACGAGGCCTCCGCCGCTGTTCATAAACTGACCTTTCGAGAGTTGTCGCAAGAGTTAAATAATATCAATCTCTACCTGTTTGCTTGTTAAGTGAGAATTATGTGCAGGAGAGCGAGCAAGTCGACTCCGATCCAATATTCAAGAAACTGCTAAAAATACAGGTATCATGAAGAGTTGCGCTTAACAAGAAACTCGCATAGACAAAACGGTTTGCAGTAATTGGTGAGATACCCAAAGTTGGAAATACAAACATCGTATATCGTCATATAGTTCCAGTTTCTATACCCTAGCATGATAATCGCCTCACACCTGCATCTATGCATCTACCTATGAACCTGTTCTGCGCAGTGATAGTAGGAAAATGAACCACTTGGTTCAAAGCAGTACAACGCCGTGAACGAACAGAGGAGCAGCATCCCGAAGGAGATTTGACGTTCAGATACTGATGGGAGACTAGTCCCCGTCTCCTTTCTCCTCATAAATTTCCACTTGTTTTGCAGGGAAATTTCGCATCAGTTATAGAGTCAAACAATAACAATTCAATCCATGCAAGTAACTGTCATATCTTTAGGTTCTCTCTACTCTGCCTCCTTCCCCTACCTAGTCTACCGTGAATCAAAAAAATCACAGGGCGGAGGCACCAAATAATATTTGGTAGAGCAATTATTGAGTCCAACGACCTTAGAATTGAATTGGATCTGAACGTTGTTTCAACTTGCAGCCAGGTACAATGTGTGTGCTACAGTGAAGCAAAAAATAAATAGCTAGGAATATATGGCGTTCATAAAACGTTTGGTTGATCTTTGAGGAAAAAAAATGTTTTATTGAATTGAAGTAGTGGAGCGGAAGAGGGGGGTGACGTCGACGAGGGAGAGGTCCGTACGTCGGGCGGCGCTGTGGGGCCTTCGGATGAGATTGTAGACTCGTAGCCGTGACGTATCAATTGCCACTGGGCTGTCTGACCCTGATCTCCCTATTTTATTAATAAATAATAATAATAATAATAATTTTTTTATTAAAAAATTTTATTTAAATGTTTTTGAGTTAAGATTGCATGAAAATTTTTAAATAATACATACATAAAAAATGATTAATTCAATATTTACATTTTTAGATAAAATTGTTTACTATTTTTTAAAAATATAAATATTTTAATTTTTTATATCATTTTTTATATACATACATAAACGTTCTTTGCTTGTGATAGAACTTGAATATAGACGTAAAATGTTACCAGATCATCACTCTCGGATATAATAGGAGTGTAAGTTCAATAAGAATGCAACTTGACATATTGAGAATTAGACAGTTGGATTGAGCTACATCTGCAATTCAGAATTTCATATTGTTCCACTTTATACATGCTCCAATCACAGCCGTTTACTACAGTAGATCGTATGCCTAGTCTTTTTAGATAAATTATATATATATAT
>JAVDBV010001125.1:0-14589 GCA_032619315.1 Piper longum
GCTTGCCTTGCGTGAAAATCTCGTTGGCCGGGAAGGAACTCGCCGGAGAAGTCGGGTGGAAGGAATTGGAAAGGTATCGCCTTCTTCTTCTTCTTCGTTGTCTGACGATGGGGAAGATGATCGGGTGAGGAGATCAATGTTGGAGAGAAGAGGAGATGAACGTCGGAGAGGTAGGGATGTCAATCAATTGCAGGAGTGGCCGTGGCGGCCATGGCCAGGGGAGAAAGGGGGAGGAGGCTTAAGCTCGGCCCAAGAGTGAGGGTTTTGTTCTTTGTATTTTATTATTTTTGTTTAACTCTCTATTTTATTTTATTTTATATAAAACTTCTGACTTACCTATTCTTCGTATTTATTAAACTAATGAAATTATACATGTCCTAATCGTTTGCCAACGCAATGCAATGGTATTATATAATTTTCACCTATTTTTATTTTTATATTTTATTATTTCTAGTGATTTATACTTTATATTTTAAATTAATTTAAAACATAATACATTTTAATTAAAATTTTTCCATAATACTTCATTTTGTATTATATTGCATCTTTATTTTTTATACTCTTATTTGCTTTTTTAAAAAAATTACGTCTTATTATTTATTAATTAGTTAATATTCATTAATTTATTAATTAAAAAATCTATTGAAATTAATATTCCCATCTACGTTGAGGCCTCTTCATTCAAGTTAGAAAATCGCCATCTAGATAAGTTGTTGAATTATACTACTCTCACTAACGTTCCTCTCTACAATATCTTTTTTTAATTCCACTCCTAAAAAATCATCTTAAGCCCTTTTCAAATTTTTATATCACTATAGGCCCAAAGATAAAAGCTTAGTACTCTTATGCAATTATTTTTAGTACCATCTAATATTATATGCTTAGATATATATTACGTATAATACTTTTCGTCTACTTTATGTCCCTTCAGATGGTGTGAGGAAATTTAATATATAGAGTTGTCAGGATCCCTCGAAAATAATATGACTTTCACTAATCCATAGCTTATTGCAACCTATTGCAACCTGCATATGTGTCCTCTTATTATATGTGGGAGGTTAAGTTCACCAAATCACAGACTTATAAAAATCAGAGAAAAACTATATGTAGGGGTAAGAAAAAAATATATAAATAGGTTTAAAGATAACTTGAGGTAAAACCGAATTTCAAAAATAACACAAGGGATCTCATCATTGATTGTTGTCAATCACAAAAGTAAAAAATGCGTTTAGGTGACTTATTAAGGGGAATCATGTAAAATAGCTATTTAATAGGTCCTACAATTGGAAAATTAAAACCATAATAGAATAGAGTGATAATGTAACACCCTATTTTTAGCTTACTCGCGAACCAAATCATAATATTATGGCTCACCCGATTAAGTCAGCTAACCCAATCCTAACCCAAATAAACCTACTTTCAGCATCTTAAAATGGAAAATAAATATCACAATGCATGCATGAGAAGCAAGGAACTCGAACAAGATACTATGTGAATGACATGACAAACAATTCGTATTAAAAAATAATCACAAAAAAATCAATAAAATTTCTAAAATATAATGGATAAAGTGTCCCCTAAAAATAAAATAATGGGCCACCATGTCAAATAGTGTATATATAACACAATATTAAAAATTGTTCTATACACACAAGTATTTCCCATATTACATGACTAACATTCCTAAATTGGGTCTTGACCCAATTTTCATTTATATTTCATTCATGAACGGGGTCTTCACCCACTTGCTAATCACATGCAAAATCACATCATCTTTACTAACTATGTATATCGTCACCACATTTTTCATAATTAATATCGTATAGTTTTTATCATAACATTTTCACCATCATCATCATATACCATAATAACCATAAATAGTCTCCACTCGGGCCGATGTGTTTGTACAAGACCTTACTGCTCATTCATCTAGGCTGTCATCTCCTGATTATCATCTACATATATAATAAACTATGTCAGTAACAAATGTTACTGGTCTAAAATATAAGGCAAATGAGAACTAACTCTCATTTTGAATAAAATAATTTTATAACTTTTGTTGAACTCTCTAAAGGGCATCTATTGAAGAAGCCACTAGGTTGCAAACCCGAAAGCATCCTGAACTGACTAATCTGTCTAATATCTCTCTAGCTATTTTTCTCATTCTTCTATCCCATACCCGAGAATATCAGTACCTCCTAGGCCCTCTCTTATCTTCCATATTTCTCGTGGACCTGAGCACAAAGTCTTAAGTACTCTCATGCAGTTGGATTCAATCCCCTTGAACCACATGTCTGAAAGTGAATTGTACTAAATAATACCCGCAAACCTCCATATTTCTCCGAGTGTGAGGAAACTCAAAAGGCAGAGTTATCAAGATCCCTCAAAGAATAGAACAATCCTCTCATTAATTCAGAGTCCATTGTGACAGGTATGTGCACCCGCTCATGGTACGTGTGAGTTGGTTTCACCATTTTCTGTCTCACTAAAAACTGAATAAAATTATAGTTGGAGATGGAATTTATATAATATACTCAAAAGCAACTTGTGGTGGATCTTATTTTCGAAACCAGACTCAAAGGATCTCATCATCGAGGGTTATTAATCTGAAAAACTATTTGATTAAATGACCCAAGTGAAGTGGGATTCGATAAAACACAACTTAACTTATCCTTCAAAGAATAAATCAAATCACAATAGAATAAGCAATAAACAAAAGATGAGTCCTAAATGGACCAAGTAGAAGCTCTAAACAAGGCCACACACCTAGGCAGCGAGCTCCTACTCCGCACTTACACATCAAAACTAAATATTAACGCTTATTCTATTTATATGATGCATGAACGCAATAAATAAAAATATATTATCACAAACATTTTAAGAAAATAATACAACAAAACTGGTGAAAATATAAAATCACAACGGTCATTACATAACATGATAACTCATGAATAACTACTGACTACTTCATGAATTCTCAATACATGCTCACGTCTAGCTTCATTTTAATTCCTTGTTACCGGTTCATGAACAATCAACCATAATTAAGTTTATATAGTAACATTCATTCCTTGGGTAGGTGTCGCCCTAGGGCATCTAATTCAGTAGTCAATCCTTAGTTGATTCCCAAATTATTCAAAATGCATGTTAACACCAATTCATATTAAAAACATGTCACTGAGTTTATCGAATAATTCTTAATGTATGTATCCACACACATTCATTTTCGTTATATTTTATCATCATAAATTGATCCAAGATCAATAATGTACTTATCCTAATCATGATAATTACTTCACACCCTATTATCCAATTCAATCAACACATCACGACACACATTATCCACCACATCTACATATCCAACTTAGGTCAATCATCATCATTATAAATACAACACTAACATTACATAAGTCGATGATCTTAAGTATTTAACGTAACAATTTATCAACTTATATTTACCCTATCATATTTAGATAAGTAGTCTACTTATACCAATTAATGACAATCATACAATACTAATTAAATTCACGTATTAACCCCAATCCCTCTGTAAGTGTTACATTAAGGCTCATAATTCCCACTTTAATCATAAACTAATTAATTAATTGTCGAAGCGATTTGTTAGCACCAATCCACATTCAAAATATACAAACAAGTTCGTCAAATAATTACTGACGCATATGAGTTGCTCCCACTCATTTCTATTGCATTTTATCATAACTCATTCATCCACAATCATTATCAAATTCATCATGATCATAATAATCTAATCAATTCATGCACCAATATAACATTCCATCATTTAACATAATTTTTAAATACATCATGCTAATTAATCACAGACCATACATTCAATTTTAAATTAGGTATACCTAACGACGGCGGTGCCAACGGTGATGGCAGACGGTGACCGATTGATCAACTAGGGTTCGACAAGGTTGGTGAGGGTTAACTAAACCCTCGGCATGCATGAAGGCCGGCAAGGGACGGCTGTCTGGCAACATCATGTTAAGCATTTAAAATATATAATATTTACTCATTTTTTTAATGTGATTTTGTAAATCCTGGGTATAAATATTATTAATTAGGTGATATTTTTGTTATATTTTAGTTAATTAATATTTTATGAGATATGCATAATTTGGGTGTTTTAATGAAGAAAAAATAAAAAAAATTAAGTTTATGGTCATGACACTTGGTCCAATCCAATGGCTACAAAGCTCGATGAAGAGGGAAGTATATAGCTGCATTTGAGTATGACGAGGTGGTGCAAACTTGATTGGATACAAAAATTAATTAGAATATGTCAATTTGTGAACACTTTTTTTGAATTCTTGTGTCTCATCTTCTATATAAATGAGTGGTTATCTGTTGCTTGGATTATAAGATCTCATCTTATCTCATCTCTTGGCTTATGAATTTAGAAAAAATAGTTCTAGTTTTGTATTTCTTTTTCTACTTTAATGAAAAATAGTTTCTTCTTTATTGTGTTCTTTTCTTTTACTATGAAGTAATTCTCTTTCGTTTTAGAAAAGAATGGAACTTAACATAATTTAATTAAATTCATTTCAAGCTCTTACTTTTTTATTCAATTAGATTGTTTGAATTATTATGTTCTTGTGTTAATAATAAATTGATAGCCTATTTCCTAGATCATGAGATTTAATTAGATTTCGGGAAAAATTAATTAGATTAGTCATTGATAATTCATCATACGACGAGTCATATGACTTATTTGTCGTTGTGATCGGGATATATACAACACCATATGCGATTATAATGTAAATCTTAATGCGTTATTTTGTTGATTAATCAATTGTTATCGAGAGGTAGAAATTGAGGCAAAATAATATAAGCATGAATGAGCGGGAACCACCATGTCATATAATTATCCTAAATCGACAATTCGATGGAATAAAAGATAAGAGTAAGATATAATGATGATTAAATTTATGTTAAGGGAAATTCGACTCAATAACGAGTTTTATCATTTTAACTTTTTTGTTAATTTAAAATTATTATTTAGATTTAGTTAAGTCAATTGTTTTTGTTTTGTTCTTAATTTATTTTACTGTAATTAATTTAAGAAAATTCATCTCTCTATGGGACGATACTCGAACTCATCATTATATTACTTGTTTCGACCATGTATACTTGCACGTTATTAAATTATTCGAACATGTCACATAGCCGGCAACAACCTGCTGATGGCCGAACAACAAGGGGGAGGAGGGAGATGGTGTCCCGACAGCACAACAAGGGGAGAACAACCTATCCTGGCCGAGGGTCACCATCCAACTACTCCAACGGATCGCTGAAAATGAAGACAACAACAAGGGCGGCTTGCTATGGGAAGGGGGAATCGGGAGGAGCTTGATTAGGGCTCAGAATATGTGGAGGAGAGAAGATCGTAGTCGGGGTGGCGATTGGCCGGCGGCGACAACGATGGTGGTGAGGCCAGCGGTGCTCCATGAAAACAGAGCAAGACGGCTGCTAACAAAGTAGGGAGAAAAAAAGATGGAGGGGAAAGGAGGGAAAGGAAGGCTGGGGCAGCGGACAGTGGTGGTGCAGTGTACAGCGAGGTTGCCGATGATGGTGGTGCAGCAAAAGTAGAGGGTGTTGTGGTGTCATGTAGAGGTGATGATCCTAGGAAGGAGAAGGGTCATGAAGAAGGTATGCACATGGGTAGTTTATAATTAAAATTTTGACTCACTTTAGACTTGATTTAATAATAATAAATAAATTTAATAAATATATAATAAAATATAATAAATTACCATAAAATAAATAATCAAGTATTAACTTAAATGACATGATCTAAGCGTACTAACCCACCCAAAATAATAAATAACACATCTTAACATGATAAACGACCTGAAATATAATTCTAAGGTCTACTATAAATTAAATAAAAAAAAAACTAGATGTACTATCATATATTTTGATAACTCAATCTGATACTGTTTTACTCACGTTATCATCAAATATTTGGGTACACATAACCCTCATAATTTGTAACACACTGTCGGCCTCATTTTAGCACGCACATTCTAAAATTAACTTGATTTAAATTGACGGTTGAATCAATTGATTCACAAGTATAAAATCATGACTAAATATGAGTAACAATATGTTAATAATAAATAAATAAATAAATAACTTCTAATTATAGATGATAATAAATGTATAAATACATAAATAAATAAATATATAATATAATATAATATTAAGCTTAAGCAATGCAATTATAAGCAAAAGCTTTTAACAAATCATTAATAAAATGAGTGCAAGGTTGGTGGCATCAACATTAAAAAAAATGGCCTCCTTTATTCTCAATCTTGATATTTTAAACAACTTAAAAATCAAAAGACAGGTCATTCTCTACTGCTCTTTCTTAATCAATTTTTACTATTTTTGTCAAAGATAGCCAAACTGGATCCCCACTCATACACATTAAACTATAAAAGTACACCATTTCTGTACATGTGAAGAAAACTCGTGTACTTAATTATAAATATTAATATTTTCACTTGTTTGGAAAACAAGAAACAAATTGTGTTTATTATTACATACTATTACTATATATTTAACTTAAACAATAAGTAATCATAAATTGATTATTCTTACACAGTATAAATTAATTATGTAAATTACTAAATCCGGTTTCTATGACCCTGAAAAATTTTCCAAAGTAAGACAAGATCAAACTATTTTGCTTCTCTACATTTCTGAAAATAGCTTTAAAACAAAAAAAACTATTTTTTATCAATAAGTTGAAAAAAAAATCTATTTTATTACTCAAAGTGAAAAGATCTACTACTTACAACCCTATCCCCTGCAACACCTACAAATGCAGTAAGAAACAGTCCAACCAGACAATCGCCTCTCGCTCAACTTTCCCCACTTCACAAAACCGTCGGCGGCCGGTAAGATTCTCCGGCGGGGTTCTCCGCTCGTTGGTGGGTTTTGGGAGGTGAGTGTTCCTTGCTCTTTGAATTGCCCCTGTTCTCCGATTTGAGCTGATTGTTGCCTGATTTTGATGCGTGAGTTTGATTGTTGATGGTGACTTTGATCTCCGATTAAGTTGATTTGATGGAGTAGTAGTGTTTTGGCTTCTGATCCGGATGGCGTTAGATTGGCCTGCAGTGGTGGAGGAATTGATGTGGATTGTGGGATTGGGGAGATGTGTCGTGTGATTGAAGATGTATGAGAACAATATCCAAGCGGGGATGTGGAGTGAAGCTCTTAAGTCCGACAGCAGCCTCAACACGGCCACTTCTTCTGTTGTGGAGCCTGACGGGAACACTGACAATAGGGTGAGTTGCTAAAGATGAGTTATTTTTTGTTCATGTGTGAGAATTGTATAGTACTTGGTTAAATTTTTCATTTTTAAAAAATTTCCTTTCAGTCTGAAGGGGCATCGCGTGGAATCGAAGGATTGGTAACCAATTCTAATGGGGGAGAAATCAAGCTGTCTGATAATAAAGTAATTTGGCCTTGTCACTGATCTTCTTTTTTTTTTTTGTTTATTTTTTTATGTGCTTGTAGAGAAGTTGTGGATCTCTCTATTTTCTTGGAAGATGTTAGAGATCTCTTGAATACTAATCTATCAAGTTAGAGTTGTTGTGTTCTTTTTGTTTAGTTTTCAGAGTAAAATAATTCTTTATGTTATTGACTCAATCTTCTGATGTTTACCCTCATACAACTATTGTTGTTCTTAGAATATTGCGAGGCTTCAGTAAAAATTGTGTGATCCCCTGCCTGTATTGTCTTTTATCTCTTCAAGTAATGCCTTGCTGGATAAGTCTGGACCATAGTTGTGAGCTGGATAAGTCTGGACCACAGTTGTGAGCCGGATAAGTCTGGACCACAGTTGATAGAATTATTGTGAGGCTTCAGTGATCTACTCCCTGTACCTATAAATACTTGAAGGTTGACAGTTGACTTGTGTATAAGTATGCACGAAGCTTTTTCTGCAATTGGTGTTTCGTTTTTTTTCTTATTCAGCTGGTTGATTGAAAACATTCATCATTGACTTCCATGAAATCACTTGTATCCCTTTCCTCCTAGTTGATTTTTCCTTTCTCCTATTTTCTGCACTGTCTCATCTTTTTGCTCGGGAGTAAATTTATGGCAATAGTTCAGTTTCTTTTACTTGTTATTCAGACTAACTGCTGCATTTCTAATCTCTTCAGTGACACCACAGAACTGTGCAGTCATTAAGTTGTTCATAATCTCTCTCTCTTTTTTTAAATTTTTGGGAGAGGCCGCCAATATGATCTTAATGAAGTGCAGGGATTTGCATCTGACATTGGTTGGGCTTCCCTCTGTGGGAGCCAGATCCCGGCATTTTTGTGCTATAAATCCTCCTGCCAAAGACTAGGGGTATCACATTATTGATTGAGTAATTACTTTTTATGTTCAGACCTCTAGGCGTCTTGCTCAAAATCGAGAGGCTGCAAGGAAAAGTCGTTTGCGTAAAAAGGTGGGGCTTCCAAAAACACCAGGGCGCGTTTTCCATCCTCACTTAAGAAATTTAGTTCTCCTTGCCACCAAATAAGTTATTGCTTTGAAAACTCAGCTAATGTGGATTTCAGTTCATTAGGCTTATGTACAACAACTGGAGTCTAGTCGTATGAAGCTGACACAACTAGAACAGGAGCTTGAGCGTGCCAGGAAGCAGGTACACTTGATAGATCTTTCAGGGCCTAGTAACTTTTTTCATCCTTTTATGATTAAGCCACTAAATCCTATGTTTCAGGGTGTCTTCATTGGTGGAAGTTCCGGAGAGTCTAATTTGTTCGGGTCATCTGCAGCTGTTAGCTCTGGTATCTTGCATTTTTTGGCAGCATACTGTTTCTCATTCAAATGAAGTTTCTACCAAATTCTTTGTTTTTGTCGAACTAATAATATTGAGCCTTCTATGTACTTTCAACATTGTTGCAGGAGTTGCTCAGTTTGAAATGGAGTACGGGCATTGGGTAGAAGAGCTAGTAAGACGAAATTCTGAATTAAGAAATGCTTTGCAGGCTCATGTTACAGATATTGAGCTACGTATACTAGTAGAAGGCTGCTTGAGCCACTATGATGACCTTTTCCGAATGAAAGCCATTGTTGCAAAATCTGATGTCTTCTACCTCATGTCTGGGATGTGGAGGACGACAGCTGAGCGATTTTTTATGTGGATTGGTGGATACCGGCCATCTGAGATGTTAAAGGTAAGGGCACATCCTTTCAAGTCTTGGAGCAAAGTACTTACCTATTTTGCTTTTTAGAAACACACAGAGCACAAACTAAATAGAACCAAACTATCGTCTGCAACTTGACTTGAAGCCAAAATTGCTCAGTATTGTCTCGTTAGCCTGATCATACACACACTTAGTCAAACTTCTGGATGACCAACAATCATGCCAGTGATAGTTGTTACAAATAATTGACATATGATCGACAGAAACAACCAAGTCATCTCTGGAAGTGAGATCATGCTAGTCATCAATTCAGAATCCTATGTTAATCACCATCTGTTTAATATAATTCACTATTTCATATGAAAAAAAAATACTTAGATCGAAGTCAACAAACTGCTAAAATTCATTGTTTGCATCAAAACTGCCATCCTGAATCCGCTGAAATGCTACCCTCCTTCATATGCTAAGATTGGAGTCAGAGATCTTCTAAGATTTAACCTTTCACAGTGCTAAATAACTGATGCCCCAGCATTGATCACGAGACTGTTCTACTTCAAGCATCTGCTCCTTCTGTTGTTACCATTTAAGTTCTTACTCTTCCTTATCAGCCTTGTGAACCCTCCAATTACATTTTGCACCTTTTATCCTTCCAAATAACGGCCATAGAGAATATCCTCTTCACTCACCATCTTGTCTTTCTCTTCTCTATGTTGTATAACATGATCTTCTGAAATCTGTAATCATGGTGTATTTTTGGTTTATTTCTTGACATTAACCGCGCGAATTTTTCTTGTACATCCCAGGTTTTGACTCCCCAGCTTGATCCTTTGACCGAGCAACAACTGTTGTCTGTGAGTGACCTTCAACAATCGTCACAAGAAAATGAAGATGCTCTATCTCAAAGTTTGGATAAGCTTCTAGGGACGCTAGCAGAAACCCTTGTATCTGTTCCTTTAGGTCCATCAGATATAACAAACTGTAGAGGGCAAATGGCACCATCTATGGAGAAGTTAGATGAACTTGTGACCTTTCTGAACCAGGTATGGCTGGGCATGCATCTTAGCTCTGCATTCGTGTCCAAATCATGGAAATGCTTTGACTTCTTGTTTGAGTCTATGACTATAACTCATAAAAGATTCTAGCTGCTTTGAACATGGTGTGTCCAATGTCGACGACTGAGAGTCTGAGACCTAATGATAAAAGAGCTTTCTGAAATGCCCTTATGACACTTCATGGCTCAACACCATAAAATAAGAAACTTTTTCTTGCCAACAAAATCTAGTTCAAAGGCCTTTTGTTCTTACAGATCCGTTGTAGCGCTGATTATTTTACTAAAGTTAGCTTATGTGAGATGTGAACCTTTCCATTGATTTGATCAAGCGAGTGATCGGAACATACGAAAGGGCTTTTTGGCATCTGACATGTTACTGATTTGTTACACCCATATTGGTAAATAGGCGGATAATCTACGCCAACAGATGTTAAGACAGATGCATCAGATATTGACAACACGCCAAGCGGCTAGAGGGCTGCTTGCTTTGGGTGACTACTTTCAACGTCTGCGTGCTCTAAGCTCCCTCTGGGCTGCCCGTCCCAGGGAAACAGCATAATGTTAAATGATTTTTTTTTTAAACTTAAGCAATAATTATCATTATTTATGGAAACCAAGTTGTAAATATCCTAAACTTGCGCTGGGTTGTTAAGGTATGCAGTGATCTAACCTTTGTAAGATGCTGGATGTAATTTTTTTTTAATCAAATACCACTGTATGAATAGTATATGGACATTGTTCTCAACTTAATTCAGGATAAGAGTTATTATTTGAAGCCCGTTTATATCTTCCTACATTTATTTAACTCAACTTTTACTGACGAGGTACTTTTCAGAAACTTGAAGTTGGATAAATGTCGGCGTTCTCTATACCTGAATCAAATTATGCTGAGTATAATATTTTGGGAGAGTATATTTGAAGTTGAACTTCGTCAATGCTCCTGTATTGTTGCCTAAAGGAAGAGAGTTAGCGCCAAGAAGGGCATCCAATTATAAAAAAGTTGTCATTTGTAATTACATTGATTATAGTTTAGGGTCTAGGCCTCTGGTAACCTTTTGGATATTAGGTAGAATACGACAAAGACGAAATATATTTGAAGTTAATCTTTAACAGAAAAAGAAAAAGAAAAAAATAAAAGCTTTAACTCTATAAAATGGATTGAATGTTCTTTGTTGTTGCCTTATCACTCTTAGTTAACGTATGAGCAACACCAATTCATTGACATGGCGAAAAAACAAAAAAATCATTAACATGTTGATGATCACCCTATGTGGGTTTTGTCCATAATTGTACTTATAACACAACAAGTATTTACCTTACAAATTATGAAAAGAGTTACCCATTGTACATACCCAGAGTGTGAGTGGCATTTTACCTTTCCAAGGAAATAATTTCTAGCTTTGTCTGAGCGCGACTAACCGGCCCAATTTGTCATCACAATTTCCAAAACATACCAAGCTCAGCGACAATAATGGACTGCCGAACTCCTTTGAGCTCTTAAAAAGTTTTTGAGGGGTCTAAATCACATTTTTGGGTAAAAGATTGATGTCAAATATCCTTATTCTTTACGTATTTGACTTTGATGCCCACGCTCGTGAAACATCACAATAGCAGAATAAAATCATGAACAGGTGAAGAATGTTGTGCATATTTATTTATTTATTCACAATAGCATGTGAAGGCCTCTCATCTCTCCTCTTGAGAAGAAGGCTGAGTAAAAGCAATGGAATCCAGAATTAGAGGATTTTCAGGGGGTTAATCGCACAGCTGTGGCTCCTACACTCACAACCGCTCGTGTTCTGCTTCCCCATTAGACCCGGACGATCGTCTCATCTCCCTCCCCATATAGATATACTATATATACCATATATTATCATATATCTATCTTCCATGCACCCTGGACTTGGTCCTGTTCTATATATCAACTTTGGTGACGTGAACAAACTTATCTCCTGCTGCTAGCTACATTTATCTTATATGCCGGTCTTTTGCACTGATGGGTCTTGTTGTTGCTTCATATTGAATCAGCGAGTGCAGGACGTTGGGTGATTGAAGAATGATGGTCTCCATGAAACTTGGATCCAAGTCTGGAGTTTTTCAACGTGAAGGCCAGGCCTGGTAATTTGCCATACCTATGTCATCATCCTTCGTGAATGCAACATATGTATATCTTTTCTAGTTGTTGGATTCTTGAATATATATTGATCAAAATGAAAGACCTCGGGTTATGTAGGGATAGTGGGTGGAATTTCCTGCTTATTGTGGTAGCTTGTGTTTTATTGCAATCAAATTTCACATGTAAAATTTGTAATTGGTTAATGATCAGAGCTCTATTACTGAATCAAATATGATTGAGGGTGGCATTGTTTAATTTAGTATTTGAAATGACATCTATTCGCTACGTGCGCAGTGTGAAATATTCTAATGATACAAACTTAATTTTTTATTTCCTCTTTTCAAATCATTGATACATCTGATTCAACATCATTTTTCAACTTCTGTTTTTCATATTAAAAACCCGAATCTTGGAATGGAATTAGCAGAAATTTTAAGCCATGAACGTGTTTCACCTTTCAATTGGAAACCATTTACATTTGTGCAAAGGATTTATGATCAAATGTTTTTGCATTGGCCTGTTCTGTAGCGATTGTCTGGATCATTTTTGCAGGATTTGCAAAACAGGACTTCCAAGCGACATTGTTGTGGAAGTTGGAGAGATATCCTTTCATCTACACAAGGTGCCTCGTTTTTCTGCTTCTTTTGCGTGTGTTATTGATTTAATTTGTACATACCATAACATTGCTCTCTATATCTGCAGGTCCCCTTGCTGTCAAGAAGTGGAGTACTTGAAAATCTGATTAAAAATTTTCATTCGGAAGAAGGATCTATGTGCACTTTGCAGCTTTATGACATACCCGGGGGTGCTAAATCCTTTGAATTGGTAGCCAAGTTCTGCTATGGAGTTAAGACAGAACTCACATCATCGAACATAGTGGCGCTTCATTGTGCTGCCGAGCACCTCCGAATGACAGAAGATTATGGAGAAGCAAATCTCATTGCCCAAACGGAGGTTTTCCTTAATGAAGTGTTCTGCAGCTGGAAAGACTCCATAAAAGCTCTTGAGACATGCGAGGAGGTGCTGCCTCGTGCCGAGGAGCTCCACATTGTATCAAGGTGCATCAACTCCTTGGCCATGAAAGCTTGTGCAGACCCTGCCTTGTTTGGCTGGCCGGTAACATCAGGGAAAGGTCCCTCTAGAAGTACACCAAATAAAAGTGGCGTGTTGTGGAATGGAATTGGAGCTACTGGGAAAGGTAAGAATGTGAACGAAGGTTGGTGGTATGAAGATGTGTCTGTTCTCAATCTGAGTTTGTACAAGCGGTTGATTTTGGCTGTGGAACTAAGTGGGATGGCTCCTGAGAACATTGCTGGGTCTTTGATCTACTATGCAAAAGGGCACCTCCCAGGACTTAGTCGCCGCTCAAGCTTCCAAGAAGGTACCTCCAGAGCTCCTTCTAGCAGCAGTTCTGCCCCTGAATCCAATGAGAATGAACATATGACTCTCCTTGAAGAGATTGTGGAGTTGATGCCCATGAAAAAGGGAGTGACATCCACTAGACACTTGCTTGGACTGCTAAGAAGTGCCATTCTTCTACATGCCAGCTCCCAATGCAGAGAGAGCTTGGAGAAGAGGATCGGTGCCCAGTTGGATGAAGCTGCATTAGAAGATCTTCTCATACCAAACCTGGGTTGTTCGGTGGAGACACTTTATGATACAGATTGTGTGCAAAGAATTCTTGATTATTTCTTGTCTGCTGATCAAACGGCTAATGCAAACTCTCCTAGCGTTTTGGACGAGGGGCAGTTGATTGGCTCTCCTTCTTTAACTCCAATGACCATGGTGGCAAAGCTAGTAGACGGGTACCTCGCAGAAGTTGCACCAGACGCTAATTTGAAGCTACCCAAATTTCAGTCATTGGCAGCTCTTATCCCTGACTTCGCCAGGCCATTAGATGATGGCATCTATCGTGCCATTGACATATATCTAAAGGTAGACATATCGTTATTGTGTATGTCAATTGTATATGTATATTCCTATTTCTTCCTTGGAACTAATATGCATTTTCTGCCATTTTCTAGGCTCATCCATGGCTTACAGACTCAGAGAGGGAGCAGCTCTGCAGGCTCATGAACTGTCAGAAGCTCTCAATGGAAGCTTGCACGCATGCTGCTCAGAACGAGCGGCTGCCTCTGAGAGTAGTTGTGCAAGTTCTTTTTTTTGAACAGCTACGGCTAAGAACATCAATTTCTGGGTGGTTCTTTGTCTCTGACAGTCATGATAATCCAAGA